>CBVK0100286050.1:0-23533 GCA_900067695.1 Picea abies | reverse complement strand
TCCCTCACCCCCCCTACAGTCGCTCCTAAAATTACTCCTAGGGTTCCTAGATCCCCTCTCATGCTTTTAATAACTTTCCCAAAATGAAGTTTCTGATTTTTAGTAACTCCTAAATGTTGATTCCTTTTCTCTTTTTACCCTATGTCTCCTACTTTCCATTATTAAGTTTCCTTTATTACAAGTTTCCTCATCTCTATTTTTTTTTATTCCTCTCTTTTTATTATTATTTTATTTTTTTAATTTTTTATTTTTGTTAAACCCAAAATGATAAAAGCGCTTAATAGTCTTTTCAATATATTTTTAAAATCCTAAATTTTTATAGTCCCACTCTTTAATAATTTTAATTCTTCTTTAAAATTTAAAAACCCTGGGTGTCAATTAATTTATCCCCCTCATTACTTTACCCCCCCTTAGTTTAAGAAGACTTTAACTAACACATAGGAGGGTTTTAGTTTATGCCCTTATGTTTATTTTTGTAGGATCTTTTCTTAGGGCTTATCAGAATTTTATCCTTGAGATGTTTTAAATTTATCTTTAGATTGAACTAGGCAACAATTCATTAGGGGGGTCATTTTAAGAATTTATCAGGCATTAAGGTCTTAGGGTCATCTAGGTTGTCTCATCATCATCATCAATGCGACGTGCCCTTCAGGATGCACTACGTGCTCCAAGGGTGCCACTCGCCTTGTGTGCTTATGTTGCGCGACGTGCCCTTCAGGATGCACCACGTGCTCCAAGGCTGCCACTCGCCAACTTCTGTTTCTTTTGTACGACGTGCCCTTCAGGATGCACCATGTGCTCCAAGGGTGCTACTCGCTGACTTGACAGATTGGTAGACATCTATAACCCCTGGAGTTAACACTTCGCCAGGTGAACTTGTGGGAGACTAAGGGCTCTAAGGAATAAGGCCCCCACCTTATTGCGTGCCGCTTAGAATCATCGTGAGCGACTATCGTAGTCTGCCCTCACGGCATCGTGGATTCTCTCAAACTAGGTAATCGTTAACCTACAGTTTGAGCCACGGCGGGAGTGCTAGTAGACTGTGGCAGGGCTGTTGTCCACACCTCTCCGTCATCCTCTCTGGAAATCATGTGTGGCCCCTTTACTCCATATGTGAGTCTGGTCGGAAAGCTATCGTCAGCCTACATCATCAACCATCATGTCAGAACATGTCAACAACATATCATCAAATCAATAAATATCATGGTAAATAAATCAACTCAATATCACACTCCCTGACTCAATTCGGAGTCCAAGGGTTCTGTCGATGCCTCTGCATCCTCCAGGTCAAAAACCCTGCACACTCAAATAAACTGAGTCAATAGCATCTGTATAAAACAATAGTAAAACATATTGTCATCAATCATGATGCATCATCATCAAGGATAAGTGGTTTATCATCATAAAAATCCATATCACTTGTGAGCAAGTGTCCTCAAAGAATAAGTTATGTCAGTGCGCCAGAGTAGGATGTTACATACACCCCCTCTTGGTCTAAAATTCATCCCGAAGTTTCTCAGTAAAATGCCGAAATAAATGTACCACAATATCATAAGTACCACAGTATCATAAGTCTATCTATCAAACAAAAACGGAAACTGCTGGCGCATATCATATGCGTCCTCCCAGGTCGTCGAGTGCGGACTATAATTGTCCCACTAGACCTTGACATGATCTACCGTTCGATGTCGTAACTGTCGAACGTGATGATCTAAAATGCGGACCGACTCAGCTGTGAGTGCTCCCTCGTCCGATACCTGCAAGGAACTCATGTCAATCACATGTGTAGGATCACTAACATAATGTCTCAAAACAGATACATGAAAAACATCGTGCATATGCCTCAAAGAATCAGGAAAGGCTAGTCGATAGGCCACGGGCCCCTTTCTCTCCACAATCTCAAAAGGTCCCATGAACCTAGGAGAGAGTTTATCTCCCTTTCCAAACTTGATCGAACTCTTATGCTGTTTAACCCACAAGAAGACTCGATCGCCGACCTCGTAACTACGGTCGACTCGGTGCGCATCGGCATAACTCTTCTGTGGATCCTGCGCTTCTTTTATCCTTTGTCTTATGGTTTGCATTTTCTCTTCCATTTCTTGGATCGCTTCTGGTCCCACCAGGACCCTATCCTCAAGCCGATCCAAACTCAAGGGAATCTGACATGGTTGCCCATAAAGAAACTCAAAAGGAGCCATATTAATAGTGCTCTGGTAATTGTTGTTGTAAGTGAACTCTACGAGAGGCAAGAACTCCTCCCAACGCTTTTGTTGGTCCAACACGTACATGCGCAACATGTCTTCCAAGGTTTGGTTTGTACGTTCTGTCTGTCCGTCCGTCTCTGAGTGATACACAGTACTGAAGTTAAGTTGAGTTCCCAAGGCCTCTTAGAAACTCATCCAAAATCGTCCAATAAACACTAATCCTCGATCGGATATAATATTTTTAGGCACGCCATGAAACCTCACAATCTCACTGATGAAAACTCTCGCTATGTCAGGTGCCTGATACGTCGTACACACCAGAATAAAGTGAGCACTCTTTGTCAGAGTGTCTACTACTACAAAAATCGAGTCGTGTCTCCTTGCCGTTAGTGGCAATCCAACAATAAAATCCATCGAAATGACTTCCCATTTTGATTCCAGAATGGCATGTGGTTGAAGTAATCCCGTCGGGTGTCTATGTTCAGCCTTTACCTGCTGACACTCTAGACATCTAGCCACAAAGTTGACTATGTCGGCCTTCATTACTTTCTAGAAGAACAAGGGCTTAAGGTCTACCCTCATCTTCGTAACTCCCGGGTGAGCCATGTATACGGCTCTATGATCCTCGCTCAGGATCAACATCCTCAACTCGTCATTTGGCGGTACGTAAATCCAACCTCTAAACCTCAATAAACCATCACTATCAAATAAATACCCCTCATATCGTGGTACCCTCATTATGTTTTGTCCGATGAAATCCTCGACTTCTTTGTACCAGTCATCGTCACGTTGTAAAGTCAGAATCTTCTCATGTAGATTTGTTTGAAGAGGCAACATCGAAAAGATGCGTGGCCTCCGACTCAAAGCATCTGCCACTTGGTTCACTGTTCCCTTTATGTAAGTAATCTTAAAGTCGTACTCGCTAAGAAATTCCGACCAACGTCGTTGTCACGTGTTCAAGTCACTTTGCGTAAAAATGTGTTGTAATCCACAATGATCAGTCTTTAATTCAAATTTTCATCCAACAAGGTAGTGTCTCCATACCTTTAAGGCATATACTATGGCTAATAACTCCAAATCATGCGTCGCGTAGTTTTCCTCATGCCTTCTTAGTTTCCTCGAAATGTAAGCAATCACTCATCCGTCTTGCATCAGGACCCCGCCTAACCCTTCCTTGGATGCGTCAGTGCATACCAAGAAGTCTGCATCCATGTCAGGGAATTTTAGTATCGACGCTATTGTCAACAACTCTTTAAGCCTTCGAAATGCTTCTGCGCATTCCTCGGTCCAAACAAACTTCTTGTTTTTCTTCTGCAATTCCATAATCGGATTTGTTATCTTTGAAAAACCCTCGACAAACCATCGATAGTATCCGGATAAACCCATAAAACTACGCACTTCGGTGACATTCATTGGTGCAGGCCATTCCATAATAGCCTCAACCTTGGCTAGATCTACGGTGATACCTTCGTCAGAGATGACATGCCCTAAGTATTGAATCCTCGATTGATAAAAAGAGCATTTGGACAGCTTCCCATATAATTTGTGTTCTCGTAAACATTGTAGTACCAAGCGCAAGTGCTCATCATGCTCCTCCGTCGTCCGAGAGTAGATCAAAATATCATCAATGAATACTTGGACGAACTTGTCTAAGTACTCGCGGAACATCTCGTTCATCAAACTCATGAATACCCCAGGGGCATTTGTCAGTCCAAAAGGTAAAACAGTAAACTCGTAATGTCCAAATCTCATCTTAAAGGCGGTCTTAGGGATGTCATCCTCCTTGATCCGTAACTGGTGATACCCTGATCGCAAATCAATCTTGGAGAACACCGTCACACCCTTCATTTGATTGAACAAATCATCAATTCTCGGCAAGGGATACTGATTCTTGATCGTAGCTTTGTTCAGTTGATGGTAGTCAATGCAAAGCCTCCACAATCCATCCTTCTTCCGAATGAAAATAATTGGTGCACCCCACGGTGACACACTAGGGTGTATCAATCCCAGGTCTAGCAACTCCTTCAGTTGCATTTTTAACTCTTGCAACTTCGAGGTCGACATCTGATAAGGAGTTCTTGCTATCGGTTCGGTCCCCAATTTCAGGTCTATAGTAAACTCCAATTCTCTCTCTGGCGGCAGCCCAGGCAACTCCTCTAGAAATACGTCCGCAAACTCCTTCACCACCGGAAGGTGTTCTAGACCTTCTGCTACTCCCTTTTCATTTAGCGCAAGGATCGCATAAATCTTGCACCCCTTGCACATACTTTTTCGTAACTGTAAGGAAGAGATGAACGTTAGGGATACTCCTTGGTTCCATCCTACAATTACCCATCTCTGTCCTTCATCATTAACCAAGCTCAACCTCTTCATCTTACAGTTGAGTATCGCCTCATGCATTTCCAACCAATCCATACTAATCACGACGTCATAAGATCCTAAGATCGTGACGTACAAGTTGACCCTCATGAAAAACTCTCCCACGTTAAGGGCACAGCCCATAACCTTTCCTCCGAACTTCTGTTTGGCTCCCGAAGCCATCTCCACAAAGCTAAACTCGTCCTGTTCGACTGCCTTGACCTTAATCCTTTTTAGTGCTGCACCAGAAATGAAACTCTTAGTAGCACCAAGGTCTATCAAAATACTAAGGGTCTGGTCAGCGATGGTACATGTCGTCTCGAGCACAGTCGACTGGTGCTTTTCCTGGCAGTTATTCACCACTGCATGAATCCGATGGGCCTTTCCCATATCTCCCACTGTAGTGGGTCCGGTTGATCCGGACGCTCTAGTCCTCTCCACAGGACAGTCGCACTGGTAGTGTGGCTCCCCACACGTCCCACACCCTTTCTTTGGCCCAGTAGTCCTGGTACCCAAAGTAGAAGATGACGGCCCACTGGCCTGGAAACCTGGTCTATTCTGTTAAACAGGCCTAAACTGTTGCTATTGCGGGCAACGCTGCTGTTGCTGCTGTAGTCCTCGGTAAGGTGTCCGCTACTGAGGTGGTGGTCATCGAGGTGTAGTGAATGTGGATCACCTCTGGAAGCCACGATATCCCAGTGTATGCCTCGTTGGTGTCTGATGTTGTGGTATTCCAGATGAACCCTATCCTGCAAGTCTCGCTGGAGTCTTGGTCTGACCCCCGCTAATAATCCTAACCTTTTGCACGCAAGTTTTGAGGCATCAGAATCCTAACCTTTGCACGCAGGCTGTCGTTAAGGCCAAACATGAACCAGTTGACCTTGAGCTTCTTAGTGTTCAGGTGCAGAGCATACGGGAGTAGCTCCATAAAATGTGCCTCGTACTCGGGCACCATATGACCTCCCTGTCGTGATGCTTTGAACTCATTGAGCTGGCGCTCAATGAATTCCTCTGAAAGATACCTCTCTCAGAACCATTCCTTGAACAGTTCCCATGACACGTCTTCGATGGTCATGTTTAGTTGTGGTAGGAGCATCTTCCACCATAGGAGAGCGCTCCCCTTCAGTTGGAAGAACGCCATGCGGACCTTCATGTTGGAGGTATAATCGTGAAGTGCGAAGCACATCACCATATTCTCCAACAATGCCTCGACGGCTGCGCCGTCCGGGGCACCAAAGAACTCGGGAAATTTTACGCACCCCGTCGTCTGCCTCCGCGGCATCCTCTAACCATGATTACCTGCACATACACAATCAACTCAATCAACAATAGAATACTCAAATATAATCATGTCAACGAAAGCCGTAGCGAATCCCAAGTCGCGGGTTGAACCCGCTCTGATACCATATGTAACGACATCCTTGTTACGACACAACTCTGAAAACAGGTGCAACATTTTTATTTATTTTTTTTGGTGTGTGCGCACGTGTAGAAGTAACAAACACACTTGACTCTACGTCGCGTGCAGTTCCATCTAACATTCAACTTCACAATAGAATATCCAACTCAAAAAGAGGTGCTCCACCAGATTAAGTATTTTATTTTCCATCAACAACCAAAAGAAGCCACACCCATGGTGGTATATACGTATCATCAGTCGTTGGAAGAACTGAAAGAAGCAGTACATTGCTGGAAGATTGATGTTGATAATATTGATGACGATGACCTCCACGACATCCATATCAAAGAATCAGAAGGAGAGTGCGCACTAAAGGCAAAGGTGGTAGAGATGGTTGCACCATACTATAATGGCCTGAAAAAAAACCAAGAAACATATTATTGACACTAAAGAAGCACCCAAGATGGCCATAATTGGAGATTATTGGGATAACGAGATGGTCACTCAGGTTGTTTACCTCCTTAAGGAATATGAGGACTTGTTTCCTCAGAGATTTTTGAAGATGAAAGGCATTTCAAGATCATTGGGAGCCATGAATATTCAACTCAAACCAAATTCCAAACCAGTCAAGTGGAAGCCTTATTGGTTAAATCCCATGTATAAGGAAAAGGTGCACAAGAAACTAGATCAAATGTTGGACGCGAGAATCATTATCATGTAGAGAAGTCTGAATGGATTAGTCCTATGGTGGTGAAACCAAAGAATACAATGGATATTTACATATGTTTCTATTTGAGGATGATCCATGTGGATATTGGTGGTCACCCACCTTTCCAACTAGCTCAAAACAGTTTTCTGGCAATTTTGGTAATTTACTATTTTTAGCAGTTTTTAACTTCCAGGGCCATTTTGAGGCCCTAAACGATGTTTTTTTAGGAAAACAAGTTTGCAATATGGAATTTACTTCAATATTGCACCTAAAATGAATCTCCACAATGATACCTTTCCAACGGGCTATCATGCGCCTAAAATGGAGATCGTATGCAAAAGTTACGACCCCGGGAAATTGATGTACTAACTTACCCAAACGAGGCCCACATGACTTTTGGCGCTTCATCTCCTAGGGTTAGGTTTTTGGATGTCTAGGGTTTTGGGAATTCCTTCTTATTGTCAAAATGCCTTCAGAACCTCATTGTAATCATCTTCTTGTGAATGACAGTAGTTGTCACATCTCTTCTCAAAGATAGCTACCACCATTCTAGCGAGTCTTTCACTCTGTATTTTTACAGTCTCTGTACATTTCTTTCATTAATAGAAATCATGTATTACTATATATATGTGTTTATTGTTGCATCTTTGATACTTTTCTATTATATTATTGAATATCTGTGATATCTCTATGCATTTCTTTATTATATCTTCGCTCTCATTTCGTGCCAAAAATAATCTAGATCAGTGGTATCAGAGCAAGCTGCTCTTGATCGTTTTTCAATGCATGTCCCCAACGAGGTCCTAGTATAGAAAGTTGGGTCTCGAGCTTGTCTCTCTTGAGGAAAATCTCTCTCACACCCAAGAAACCCTCAATGGTGGAAGAAAATAAAAATGGAGTAGACGATCCTATCAGTATGATGCTTGAGCAAGCTCTCACGCGACAGAGGGACGAAATGATGGAGAATTTTCCCCACATCCTTCAACGCATGTTGATAGAAACATGTGCATCTTCATCAAGCGACCACTTTGGAAGCACCTCGCCTTTCAAGGTACAAGTTAATTTTGATATTCATGTATTTGAAGGACAGATAGATGCAGAAGCCCTAGACAAATGGTTAAATATGCTAGAAGGTTATTTCTCTTCTCACAATTTTTCCAAAAGAGAAAAGACCACCTTCGCACTCCTTAAATCTCTCTCTCATGTCAAACATTGGTGGGAAACTTACTGGGAGAAAAGTTCCACAGAGGAGTCTAGAATATATGGGGATGAGCCCACTTGGGATTTTTTTGTGGATGCAGTAAAGGAACAGTATTACCCTGTTGGAAATTATGAGGACCAATACATGAGATGGACCACACTGTGGCAACAGAGGGGCGAAGAAGTTTTGGAGTTCACCAATACCTTCCATACCTTGCACACCAAGCTGGGTATCAAAGACTCCGAACGACATGTGGTTCTGAAATACCATGGGGCTCTAAACAGATACATCCAAACTGAAATGGATTTTCTAGACATCTCATCATTCGGTGCTGCTTATCGATATGCTGTTAAAATCGAGCATAAATTTAAGCACCGGAACAAATGGGAGTTCAGGTTTGCAAATCTGCAACAACCAAAGTATGACAGAGACAGACCTAACAAACAGTCTCCTAAAAACCACTCCAAGCCACAGGAAAAGAAGGGCCATGAGAATACAAAGAAGGACACTAAAAAATGGTTTGATTTCCAAAAAATCCCCTGGCACAACACCAATGAATGATGCTCAAAATAGTCATTGGTGGCCGAGATCAAAGACAAGGAGTTGAATCCTGATTCAAAATCTGATTCTAAAAATATTGGTAAAAGATAGATCATCGATGCAGACCCCAATGTTATTGTTGCGACCACAACAATTCAACCAGAAGAACCTATAGATCCTAAAGAGGGGGAGTGCCTTTTTCATTCATAGATGTGGGTGAAGGGGACCTTACTGCATTTTATTGTTGATAGTGGAAGCCAGAAGAACCTCATCTTAGCAGAGGTCGTCAAATAGTTGGGATTGTCGACAACACCAAACCCGCATCCATACAACATCGGGTGGCTTTGCCAGGGATGAGATCTTCATGTCAGCCATCAGTGTTGATTGTCATACGACATCCAACCCTTCAAGGATGAGGTATTATGTGATGTTTCCCCACTGGATGTTTGTAATGTTCTCTTGGGCCAGCCATATATGTGGAGACGCCATGATGTTTATAATTCTCGACCCCACAATGCCATTGTTTCTCTAGAGGGTCATCTCTATAGAATACCAGAGGTAGTTCTGACTACTGTTCCACCTAAACAGTGCCACAAGGTAGTATATCATACTACAAAATTCATCTTCTTCACAATCTATTCAAAAGGTGAACAGAAGGATACTGCAACCACTACAGTCTCGTCTCGAGGACCTTTTATGCAACAGAAGCAGGTTGACAAGATTGCAACAAAGTGTAAAGATTCCTTCTGCACAAAAGAATCTCATGTATCCAGACTGGTTAAAAAGGTCCAACCCTTCCAGCCACATGTT
This sequence comes from Picea abies, assembly GCA_900067695.1. Classification (NCBI taxonomy): domain Eukaryota; kingdom Viridiplantae; phylum Streptophyta; class Pinopsida; order Pinales; family Pinaceae; genus Picea; species Picea abies. Next base: position 14,312 of record CBVK0100286050.1, on the reverse strand, counting down.
CATGACAACCTTCAACAAGCTAAGCAATGCAACTTCTCGGACAAGGGAAGCAACTCATCAAGATGCAGATTCAACAGACACTTTTTCCTCTCCCCCGGGCACTCAACACAATGGATACCATTGCTTCCTAAGGAGGGAGGATTGATCCATGTGGATATCATTGGCCATTCACCTTTTCCAACTGGCTCAAAACATGTTTCTGGCAATTTTGGTAATTTACTATTTTTAGCAGTTTTAAACTTCTGAGGCCATTTAGAGGCCCTAAACGATGTTTTTTGGGAAAACAAGTTTGAAATATGAAAGTTCCTTCGTTATTGTACCTAAAATGAATCTCCACAACGATAATTTTCCAATGGGCTATCATGCACCTAAAACAAAGATCGTATGCAAAAGTTACGACCCCGGGAAGTTGATGTACTAACTTACCCAAACAAGGCCCACATGACTTTTGGCGCTTCATCTCCTAGGGTTAGGTTTTTGGATGTCTAGGGTTTTGGGCATTCCTTCTTATTTTAAAAATGCCTTTAGAGCCTCATTGTAATAATCTTCTTGTGAATGAGAGTATCTGTCACGTCTCTTCTCAAAGATAGCTGCCACCATTCTAGTGAGTCTTTCACTCTATGCATTTATTTCATTAATAGAAATCATGTATTACTGTATATCTGTGTTTATGGTTGCATCTATGATACTTTTTTGTTATATTATTGAATATCTGCGATATCTCTGTGCATTTCTTTATTATATCTCCATTCTCATTTTGTGCCAAAAATAATCCAGATCAGAGGAGTCTTAATGCAACCTGCGTCCATGACCCTTTCCCGACACCCTTCACAGATGATGTTCTAGAAAATGTTGGCGGCCAGGAAACCTACTACTTCATAGATGGTTTCTCAGGATATCATCAGGTTCATATCACATAGGAGGATCAGGCCAAAACCACCTTTGCGATTGAATGGGGGTTATTTGTGTACACAATCATGTCCTTTGTCTTGAAGAATGCCCCTACAATCTTTTCCTAGATAATGGTCACAACCTTCAAGCAGTTTATCAACAAGTTTCTAGAAGTATACTTGGATGATTGGACTGTGTTCAGTTTGTTAAAGGAACACATGAAATAACTTCTATTAATTATGGTGCCAACTACAAATATCATTTAATGTGAAGAAATGCATCTTTTGTACTGTTGGCACAGGGGCAGACCCAGGGTTCAACGCTCAAGAGCACAACAACAAAACCCTAACTACCAACCCTTTTAGAAACACATGCGAAGCAGATGAAGTCTCACCCGAGGTAGAGGTAGGGGTGGTCACAGGACTCATATGTTTTCAACCTTATATGGGACACATATATGTGATTATAGCACTTAGCAATTATCTAGCATGGTTTATCTATCAATATTCAACCCTTACAGCACTTTGCAGATAGCACAGAGCATCATAGTATATACTTAGATTCAAGATAATTCAACACTTAGATACAACAAGATAGATTGGCTTCACCAGATCAAGCCCTAAGCATCTTATATATCATACCTAACATTCATTCCTAACTTAGAAGCACAAAACATAACTAAATCTACTTAATCACATCAAACACTTAGCCAAGAAGGAGATAAACACATTAGGTCAAAGCACAGAGCACAATACACCAAGTTACTGTGGTTCACCCCCACCCTAGGGCTACGTCCACAAAGTCTTCTTATTTATATTATATTGGTCAAGCAGTTACAACATAGAGCTTCAATGACCCTTACTTCGCACAGGACAAAGATCTACACAGCTCGCTAGATCCTTCTTCCTTTCACTTCAACACAAAACTATAACAACTTGCACTGAGCTTTTCAATATCCTTACAATCATGCAAAAAGCACTTGCAATATACATCTTATCACACAGATATCTTTACTAGAACTAAGCCTTTAGCTATACATCACATAGATGTACTACCATCTTCTACTTACATTTCCTACGTATCTATTTATAGATTAAAAAATGGGCCTAAGCACGGGTAAACCCACGTGTCAACATCCCTTTCTTGTTACATCAACCCAAAACCCTAAATGGACCCAAAAATAGGTCTAGTTTCCTTAATTTCCGCTTCGTGTTGTGCTCCATATTTGGCAAGCTGTCGTAGTCCCAAAAACGGTCAAATATGACCAAGTATTCTTCAAAACTTGGTCAAGGGCCAACAAGCCCCCAACAGTCACCTGTGACTCATCCCGAGTCACTCAGGTCTGATCAGTTCTGCCTCGAATGCCTCGAGTTTGGCTCGAGCTACTTCGACCTGCTGTAATGCGACAACCTCTTGCTCAGTGAATTCCTGGATCACTGTGTCATTGAGCGGTCCTTCCAGGCATTGTTCTGCAGTGATGAAAACCTATTCGAGTTCATCTCCCTGGATTTCAAGTTCAGTGAACAACTGGCATGCCTTTTCTTGGATTGGCTGAAGTTGTTGGGAAACTTCCATCACTTTACTTTGCAACGTATGTACCTATTGTTGGGTTGTGCATTGTTCTGCGAACCTCTTCATTCTTTCGACTAGGGTCAAAGTCTTTATCTGCGCCTGTAGTGTGTCTACATGCTGCGTTGTTTCTTGGAGTTGTGCCTCTAATGTCTGCAATTCTGGATTCTCTGTGAGGGTTTCATAAGTCTGGGCTCTTCTAGCACTCAACTACTTGCATTCCAGGGCAAAGGTTTTTAATCGGCCAACTGCGCTTCGAGTAGTGGCCTCTCTTAGATCTCTTATTTCTTAGGGGATCTTGAGCATGGTGTGAAGATCCAGATCTGTGATGTGTTGTTGGAGTTGTTGGATTACTTCTTCCAGTTGGGTCACCTTCTATGGGAGACGATCTTCCATATTCACTTTTATGGCTGTCACAGAGTGAAGTGCTTTGTGAACCCTTTCCTGTACTTCGAGTTGCTCTACAAGAAACTATGCCTTTTCTTCATCCCACTTCTCTTTTAGGGAAATCTTTTCCCATTCCTCCTCACTCCATTGTCCTAGAAGTTCTTTCAGTGCTTGCATCAAAGCCTGGGTGACTTGTGTTGTGTCTTCTTGAGCTCGTTGAAGGCGAGCTTCGACTTGATTAGCGATCTGGTGTAGATGAGTGGGCTCATTGCCTGTTCTTGATGTTCTGCTTATCAAGGGCACTGTAGAAACTGCTCGGCTGGACTGGAGTGCCTGCTGCACTTCTTGGAGTTCTCCCTTGATTTGGTTGAATATATCCTCCTGCTTTGCTTCTTGCTTTCTTGCGAGCTCTAGTGAAACATCATTCAGCGCAACAATTAAGAAGTCAAAGTCATCTGGGGTAAGGGTTGTTTTAAGCATGGTTTGGGTGGCCTTAGCTTTCTTTGGGAAGGAATGTTTTGGTGGTGTAATATTTCTTTTCATGGAGGGATCCTCCTCCTCTATAGGTGGAGTAACCTCGCCTCTATTTTGCTCAACTTCTGTGCCACCGAGCTCATCACCATCACCTCCCTACACAAGTGAGATCAAAGTAGTCTTCATGGACGTGCTAGGGATATATTCAACTTCATCATCCTTCTTAGTCTTTCTTGGCCTAGGTGTATCCAGCATGGCTTTAGGGATTTCCTCGTTGGACATGTCTGCGGGGTCCACTACAACAAGGAGGTTCGTCGACCATTCCTTGGTAATCTCCTCCAAGTCATCTTTTATCAACTTGTAGTAGGATTGGAGTTGTTGTTTATGCTCATCACCGCACACTATAATATATGTGAAGTGGTGGTCCGCACTGAATTTCATCAAAGGTCTAAACCTATGAAGCACATTTGGGGTGATTCACGGTGTATACTAAATTGCATTCTTTAGTTGGTTGAAATAGGTGTGGAAGACAACATTGGATTGCCACTACTTGTTCATGTTGTTGGACTACCATAGCATATAGAACTTCGTGGCTAGTGGTTCAAAAGGTTCGATCTCTGGAAAAGTGGCTCCCTCTGGCAGTTCCCAAGCAATGAAAGCGATGAGTATGAGCAACCAACTAAATTGGAACTCATACCCTTGGTCTTGTGCTCCTCTACAATCCAGCTCTAACTGGTTTACAAGATACTATGCCCAATTCATCTGTAGTCCCTCGGTGCACTTCTTTGCGAGGTCAACTACGAAACCAGTCACTTGTGTTGGTCTGTTCTTACGAACTAACTTACCCATGATCAGCTAACAGGCAAGGCGCACTATGCCACTCTGGATAGAGGCTACCTTGTAGCCTCGCGTACCCTTCTCTACATTGCCATAATTTTATTTTATCCGTTGTGCTAGTGCTCGATCTGAGGTCTTTCCTGGGTAAAAGTCTTGTGGGTTTGGGCCTTGCATGCTAATCCTTGTGATCCAATTGATCATAATCGGATCCACAGTGATGCAGCGGTCCAACCATAAGTATCCATCGTGGTAGCAAGACAACAACAACTTGACACATGCGTTGAATTCCTGGTGTCTTCCAAAGTGGGGGATCTTCATTATGATGAGTAGTGTGGATTGCACAAGGTTCTGGGTCTAGGGCCATGGGAAAATCTTAGGATTTTTTCCTTTGGTCTTGGTTAAGTACTTGTGTGAAACTAACATGCTATAGGTTTTGCGATATCCAAGGTTAAAATCATTAAATTTTAGTGATGTGAACTTATCCTGGTCAGCACGTACTGCGCGCACCCCTTTCGGAAGATACGTGGTGATCAAGGTGTACTCAAAGTCTCTGGGTACATTGTCATAGTTAATCTTGCTGCTCAAAGGTGGTATGTAAACCGGTAGAATGTGTGGGATCAGCTTGGTGTTTGCAATATCATGTATGTGTTTTTTTCTTGTCTCGGTCGTGGTTCTGGAAGGTCCTGCTCTGCGAGCAGTGGAGGGAGAAGCTTGGACTCCTCCTGTTGATGATGCTTGCATGCCTGTAGACATCCTTCTTTCTGACATGACTCTCTTAGCCATTAAGTCAGTCAACACTTCTTCAATTACTTTCTCAACAACGTTGAGCTCGTCTGACATACAAGCTTGGGTCCACTAGCTTAGATGTGAAAATGAATTCAGAGACTATGATGAACAGTATGGGAACAAGGCAATGATCATGGGGTGAAGTAATCTCAAGTTTCGAGCTCAAATTCTCATTGATAAAAAGTATTTTTGATGCGTGGTGTGACGAACTAAGTAGGGAAACTTAGCAACGGTCGTCTTACAATGAATAAGAGGCTGCATTAACTGATGTTCTATCCATATGGTGTGGTCTAACAGTCTAGTGGTGATCCATAAAGGAATTTCGACCCATTTGGAGCGGAAGTCGAGTGGTTATATTGGCTTCCAACGACTATATTTTTTTGCCATGGCGAAGTGCCATAGGTCGTTGTTCTGATATCCCAGCGAAGCTCGATTCCTGTAATTTTTCCTTCTGCGAAGTTTCCTCTGGAGTCTTCAGTAACTTTCTAATTTTGGCCCTCTTCTTAGTCAAATTCCTATCCTTTTTCCCAGTAAGCTTCATCTCGGTCATCCTTTTGTCATTTTGATTCTTATCTTCTCTTTCCATAGTCACTTCGCACTGCTTAGGTTCTTTCTTCATATCCAAAGGTAATACTCCTTCATCATATGGATTAGGTATTTCGATCTGCTATGGTTACACTAATTCTCTTATAACTTCAATACCCAAGTCCTTGGTGTTCAATGGATTAGGTCTATCCTCTTGTTCTTTCATCAAGTAGGAGATCCTTCTAGACATAAATTCCATGAGTTCTCGCTTCTTCTGTTCTAGAGCGTCTTTTTCTTCTGTTCTCTGGATCTGGTCTTTTTCAATCCAGATCCCGCCTAACAAAGCTAGAAATGGGGCATGGTCCTCAATAAATTTAATTACTTTGAATTCTTCCTCTGTCGAAGTTCCATGGGTACTCATAGCTATCTGGGTAATTCTACCACATAGGGTTACCATTTTTCCTTTAAACAATCTGATGGTTCCTAGTGAAGGGACCAGAGCAGGCTTTCCTAGGGTTTCCCAAGTGCTTTCTATCATAATGTTCATTGGTGTTCCCTCATCCAAACCACAGTCAATGTCGAAGTCTCCTACTCTTACTTCAATTTTCTCATTTTCTTTGAAGATCTCTGACAAACTGACATCCTTATGATCATTTAGGGTTTCTTTTATTTTCAGTAACATGATCTCTTATTTTTTCTGGGGTTCTTCTATAATTTTAGTCTCTTGATATCCTTTATACTTTTCTTGTTCCATATTCATCTTTTCAAGTCTAGCAATAATTCTATGGCAATCAAATACTTCATGGTCCATAGCTCTACAACAAAGGCATCTAGGGTTTCTCGCAAGGAATTCCTTAGCAAGATGTCCTGGTCTTCTGCAATTGTAGCAAAGAGTTAATCCTCTCTTTCTTTTAAATGACCCCCAATCTCTTTTGCACTGCATGCTAGGATCATAAGGCCTAGCCTGCAAAAGTTTCTTTCTAGGGTCCTGCATCCATTGGTTAGTCCAAAAACTATTTCTATGTGTTGTTCCCGAGTCTGTACTTAAGGCTCAAAAGTACAGTGTCAAGGCATCCGAGAGTGGTTAGGATAAGGAGAAGGGAAAATGTCAACCTTCGGAGAAGAGTCTAAGGGAGATTTCTTTGTTGGGATTGTCTAGCTTCGAACTGCTCCTGAATAGTTATGTCACGTTCAATGGCTGCCCATGATTGTTCAAGCTTGGCCCAGTTAGTGGTTGTTTTAAGGATAGTGTTGAAGAGGGTCAAGGTGATATGCGTTTGGTTCAATAATCCAGGTTCAACGTTAGGTTGAGTTGGTGTAGGAACTATCATGGGGGAACAATACTGGTAAGAGAACTGTTAAGAAGGATTGAGTGTTGTCTCAGTTTAGTTTTATAAAAGAGAATTCACGGTTGCAGTATTAACAATGTATGCAAATCTAAGGCTCATTCCCGTAACTGTATTATATCTTAATAAAAGGGGTGAGATGGGGGAAAAACATTAATCCGTTTATAGTGTCAGGTTCCTATCAGGGGAAAATCTTACGAAGTAAATGGAAGAAGAAAATATTTAAGAAAATAACCAATGTAGCAAAAAATGCATGTAGAATTTTGAAACTGCAAATTGGTCTTACATAGCTGATAGCTGGTGCAGAGGAAAGGAAATAAACAATTACAGAACACCCAAATTTATTTGTTATAGTAGTGGTAGTACTAAATTATAACGAAGCACATCAATTACGAATATGATTTGAAAATGAAAAATTAGGAACAAGAAAGAAAAGTTGTAATACAGAAGTGACGGAATTGAGAATCTCGGATCTGATTGTATTAAATCTCAATGCAAAAACTCTATTACAAAATCTCAACAAGGGTCCAGCCCTGTTTCTTTCTCTCTGGGGTATATTTATACAATTTCTATAAAGCAGGTAGAATCTCAATGGTCGCAAAAATTTCAGTTATGATAGAGGAGAGAGAAATCACTCCATCTCCCCTATTCTGTCTTCATCTAGTACCAGATGCTCATCTTCGCGCGACCTTGGTGTAGGCGATACATCTTTCCACAAGTTGAGAAATGAGCTATGAAGGTTCCACTTGACAGCTGGCCTCGGCGAAGTAACATTCTCGGGCTAACTACTGCATCTTGTCTCCCATTTGTGCATTGATGATGTCGAGGACACTTAGTTGCGTGCTGGGTTGGATCAAGTGCTCGTCAACTCGAGCCATGTCCACCCTGTCCATCTGAGAGATATCAGCCAAATCTCTCTCATCCTTCTCTTTTAGATCAAGCGAGATCTGTTCTACATTCATTTGCATTAATGTTTCTGCATCACCTCCACTGTCCATACCCAATAGCTTTCCATCTATAGAATTGAAGGCTTCTTCTAATGAATTGGTTTCTTTTTGGGCCTGTTCCTTGCCTAGGGCAATGTTATGCTCCCAATCCTTCAATAGAATGTTACCTCTAGTTTGTTCTGAGATGGTGAGTTCGGGAGAACCTGCCGAAACTCTGTTGTTCGTGGCTATCACCACCTCCTAGAAAGCGACACGAGCCTCTTCTGCATCCCTTTCTTTGATAGTAAGGTTCTCGGAAACCCGATACATCAAAAAACAATCCTCTCGAATCGTTACCACTTTGGTGAGCAAACTCTGTTGTGCAGAAGAGATCCTACTCCGAATCTCGATCGCTCGAGATTTAAACCCCTCGACGTCGATCATCCTGGTTTCGACGGTCTCTACCTAAGCCTGCAACTCTGCAATCATAGTCCTTTGTTGGCCTGTCTGTATCCGACCATCTCGGATCACTAGATGTGCTTGCTCTAGCTTGGCTTTGAGCACTTCTATTTCATTTTTATCAGCTAGTCGGGCCAGTTCTATCTCCCCGCTCACCTGACCTTTAGCATTTTCTGTGGCCGAAGCTACTCTGGCTTCGAGAGTCTTGATCAGGCGATTTTTTCTTTTGAGCTGGTTTTTCATTAATCCGACCGAAAATTGATTCGCTGATGCATACGCTCCTAGCATTCCTGCGTTCTCCATGGTAAATTGCTCATTCTTTTTGTTCTTTCCATCGGTCATAACCTTGAACTTCTTAGTGGTCGATTCTCCCTCCTGGTAGAATTCCCTTTTCACCACCGCTTTTCTCTTTTTGTCAAAGAAGAACTCATTTGGAGGAAGTTCTTCTTCTCTGATAGGCCTCAGTTCCTCATTGAAAATCCATCCTTCTTCTATATTTCCTTGCATCGACTGCAAGGGGGTGACAGAAGTGATGGGTTCCCCGATTTGTTTCACTACCTTTCCTGGGGTGACGACCGAATCCTGCTTCTTCGGAGGTTCAGGGGTCTTCGTCTCAGTTTCTGGATTTTGTTTCTTTGGTGGGTCCAGATTCAGTGCCTCTGCTTCGGGCTTCTTCGTTTTCTTCGCCTCATCCTGGATTTTTCCGGAACCAAGAGCTGCATCTTTGGGGCCTTCAACATCCTTTGGTTCCGTCTCAGAAACACCCGGGCTCCCTCCTCGCAACACAACGGGAAGACAACTTCGTCTGTGTTCCTGAAATTTCAATACAGAGGCTGTGTCTTCGGGTGATAAAGATTGGATTCAAGCTAGCACTTCCTCATAAGACCTCACCCCTCGGAAAATGTCATCCGAGGGTGAAAACACATGTTCAAACCTCTTTATCCCACAATTAGATAAATGGTTTCTCACAATTTTCTGACGATCGTGTTTTTTATACTCGATGGAGACCAAACTCAGGTCTTCCAGGGTTGCAGCCTCAACTTTGGCATGCCCAAAATCCAATAAATAATAAGAATTTAGCTGAATGGGAAAAAATGGCCACACCTTCTTTGAAGATGCTTTGAGTTCTTTACTCACCCCACCAATCATTATTTGTCAGGCGATCTCACGACAAGCCAGCTTGTCTGGGATGAACAATGGTAGTGCAAGCGGGGGAACAACAGCTCCAAACACTCTGAAATAGGAGAACTCTGCCTCCACGTACCAATCCGCTATACCACTCAGATTTGCAGCAACGTTTTTCGAGATGCAAGGTGGCGGGTGACCAAAAATGGCAATGTGCAGGGGCAACATCACCTAGTTGAAAATTTCATAAATGAATTTGTCCGCTTTATTGTCCCATAGTTTGTCGTGATACTCATGTACAGGTTTTTCTTGGACTGGATTCCAAGCCCAGCTCATCAAAATGAATGGTGTCATGGAACATACCACGTCCATAATATATGCAGACATTAAAAATGAGGATGGTCTCCCACTTTCCCTTTGCTCCCGATACTCTGTGACCCAGTTGGCCAAACTGTCCGAGAGTATCTTTGCTCAATTAAACGAGCAACCTTCTGTGACCCAAAACATGAGAGGCACCCATGCAATGTAGAAATATGAGGTGTCCTCTCTTCTGAATAGTCGGCATGTCATCATTGCCACATACTTATACTGTGGCTTCAGCGAAGTGATTGAATAAACACCCTGGTCATTTGCTCTGAATTTCACAGAGCGTTAAACCCAATCCTTTATCAAATCGGTCATGGTTTTGTCATATTGAGTGCACTCCTTCTCTTTGAATTCCTCCAAGAATTCAGCACCATACGTGTATTCAGATGTCGTCAGGAGCTTATACATGGTTTGGATGTGCTCCAGTCTAAAAGTCCCAACCGTGACCCACTGGTCGTTCATGATAGTTCTGGTGGGTAAGTCTATGTGATCCAACGCCCATTGGATCATATCATAATATGGAAGCAACCGTGGTCTGGTTGCTACCTTGTGCATTCCAGATTGAACAACTATCTTATATTTAGTGTTTAGGTCATCCTTTTCATTGTCGCCGGAGTCTGAATAATTCACCAACTCAGATTGCAGAATATCTGAAACAAACGACCAACTAGGGACTGAGTCGACACTTTGGGGTGAAGTGTTAGAGACATTATCCGAGCCTTGCCCTGCAACCTCGACATTCATCTTTGTTGTGTTCCGTGGAGCCATGGTTGAAGCTTGCGTTTTCGCCCTTCTGCAATAGAACTGCGTATACATGCAGAAATTAGTTCACTCAGAAAATGACGAGCTCTGCGTGCTTATGAAAATGCTTTCGTTATAATAAAATGAAACTCCTATATTTATTTGAAAATTCTGTACCTTTTGAAATAAGTCTGTCAAATTGCAATTAGAAACAAATTTATTGCGTAAAATCCAATCTTATATTCATGGATTCACCCTAATTCTCCATTAATGTCATCAATTTTTGGCAGTTTGACAGTCAGTCAGAGTAGGGAGAGAGATGGCTACCTCGGGAAACGTGCAAGCCTCGGGGCGCGGGTTATATCTTTCCTTATTTTAAAATATCAAAATTTACCATCTTTTATCAACTCCTCGCTGTTCGCTACTTCGTGGATTTTCTTTAATCATTTTGAGTCCCCAACTCGCGAGATCGCGAGGACCGACTTTGGATTAATTAACAATAATCGCAATTTGGAGCATCATTAATTTTATAATCCATTTATTTGCCATATCGCAACTCAGAATTTCAAAGGAAAGTTTTTGGGGGATTAGTATGCCGAGTTGTGAAACCGCGAGATGGCGATAATTAGGACTCAATTAAAGGGAAGAAAATCTTAGATTAGGCAACTAATTAATCACGTTATAATTATATCGCAACTTCGTGAGTCGGGGTTTTAGGCGCCATAACTTTTGAAAAGATAGTGCCGAGTGGCGAAACAACGAGAACAAACTTTAATCACGGTTAGCCTTTTTGCCTTTAGTTTTTGACCAGGGTTAGCCTGAAAGAACCTCGTGTTCTCGGTTCTTGGGGCTGAAAAAATAAAAAATCGAACTTGATGAATGCCGAGGCGCGAAACCTCGACGACGTCTAACCATTGGGTTAAATATTTTACCCTGGTTACTGCCCTGAGTGAAAATTTAAAACGAGTTTTCCATTTCATGACTTGGGGCGTGTGAACTCATGGATTATAGTGTCCGACTTGCGAGATCCCGAAGTAAAACAAAAAGATTCGAGCATTCTTACGAAAGTTGACTTGTTTCGAGAGTAGAAAAAGTGTCGTTTCTTAAATGCCAAGGTTGCAGAGTTTTCATAGGGGGAAAAAACAAAAGACCACCTCTAGATCTCAAGCATAATAAATTGAAAATTGTGAAGGGTAAAAATAAAACAAGGGCGGCTCCAATAGTACCTACCCCAGATAAGGAAGAAGTATTACCCTTGAAGTTTAGGAAAGAATCTCAACAACACAAAGTTACTCTGTCGAAAGAAGATAAGAATCAAAATGGAAAAGGAAATTCCAAGACGAAGCTCACTAGAAAGAAGGCTAGAAAAATAAGTAATAAGAGAGCTAAGATTGAAAAGTTACAGAAGGTTCCCGAGGTAACTTCACAGAAGGAAAATTTGCAAAATTGGAACTTCATTGGGATATCAGAACAACATCACATGGTACTTCACCATGGCGAAGCAATATATCCGTTGGGAATAGTATAACCATTAGAATGAAAACCTGAATGGGTAGAAAGACATTTATGGTTAGACAAGCTCACCACCAGACCATTGGGACCGCGCTATAATGGACATAACTGATTTAATGAAGACTTCTTACCCATTGCAAGAGATACGTTTCCAAGTATCTATTTATCCCATTGAGCCATGCATCGAGAACACTTTTTCTAACCATGAATTTGAGCCCACATATTATTTGATTCTCGCAAAGTGATCATCACGCTATTGCCATCTATCCCATTGCATTGAAATATTACTCTTCGAACCCGAGATTTTCAACCCTGAGCGTGTATGTCATATGAGTTCAGTGTTGTAGAGAAAATTATTGAGGAAGTTCTCATCGACCTCATGAATGAAAGAGTAATGTCAATGTCTGTAGGTATACAAGTGTCATCGATGAGAGGAGTGCAAGCCTCTCCATTGACTGCTCGTGGATCAGGGCCATCCCAACCGACAATAAAGAAGAGAACCAAGGACAGAGATGACTTAGCCAATGCAAAGTTGATTCCAGCCATATTGTCGGATTACATCCCACCTCTGGCTGGGGCAGTGAGTTGAGATAGTGTACCAAGAGAATTTGAGTACACCATGGTTACTGCATACCTCTCGAAGGGGATACGCACAGTTTGAGCACAACAGGATAAGATCATAGCATTGAAGTTCAGTGACTTCAACCTCAGAGATTGAAATAAATATAATATGCTCACCTTGTATAAGTAACTAACCAAGATTAAGGGGAATAATTCAAAGATAATCCCTTAGTCATGGACGATGAACCTCGTGCAATCCACTTTGTTAAACGTCATGAAAATCCCACACTTCAGAAGGAACCAGGAAGTGAATGCATATGTCAAGATTTTACTTTCGTGTTACCATGGCGACTACTTATGGCTATATCGTTGTATCAAAATCGACCCAATGTTGATCCATAGGATCACAGGCTTGATTATGCAAGGACTTGATCCATATGAGTTCTATTGAGGAAAAGCCACATATCGTGCACTAGCACAAAAAATCAAGGATACATATGGCGATGTTGAAAAGGGAACATGAGGCTACAAGGTAGCCTCCATCCAGAATGTCACAGTGCACCTAGCGTGTCATTTAATAGCTGGAAATATGGTACAAACAAATAGACCCATGCAGGTCACAGGCTTCATTGTTGACCTTGAAGGGGAAGTGTGTAGAAGGTTTACATATGAACTGGGTGAAGTACCTGCTGAATCAATTGAAGCTAGACTGCCGCAAAGCATAGGATCAGGGCTACAAGTTCCACTTCAGTTGGCTCCTGATCCTTATCGCCTTTGTTGCCTAGGATATTCTGGAAGGTGTGACCTTCCCAGATATTGAACCTTTTGAGCCACTTGCTACAAAGTTCACTACCCTTTCGTACTCGAGTGATATGAAGAAACAGTGGCAGTCGAACGCTATTTTTCATACCTACTACCTTCAACTAAAGAGATCCATAGAAGATTTTGAACTTTGATGGATTTCTACATAGATCGACACTTCATCTACCTTACAACGTGAGTTGATAAACATAAGGATTAGCTGCAGTTGTACTACAATCTCATGGAAGAAGATCTTGAGGAGATCACTAAGGACTGGTCGACAAATCTCCTTATTCCAGCAAACCCTGCAGAGATGTCCAACCCTGATAGCCTAGAAACCATGCATGATACACCTGGACCCAGCAAAATGAAGAAGACCAAATAGGTACAAGACCTAAGCAGCGCCTCAGAAAATACTACTTCAATATCACCTGACCGAGGGGGTGAGGAGGAAGAAATAAACGACACAGGAGCTGAACAAAAGTAAGGTGAAGTAACACTGCCAAGAGATGAGATTGATCCCCTGAAGAAGAGGAAGGTTCCATCCCCAAAACCTTCTTCTCAGAAGAAATCAAGAGCCACCATGATAAAGATGAAGATTGTGCTTACTACTGATGACTTTTACTTCATCATAGCAACCCTCAATGATGTTTCACTGGGAATCATGGAAAAACAAGAAGCTAAGCAAGAATAAATGTATGATAGACTTAAGGTTGAGTTCCGAGGGGTACAACATACCCTTTCATCTAGTTGTGCAGTGTCCACTACACTCCTACCATTGGGAGAACTAGAGTTGGGGGATGAGCCAACCCAACTCAACCAATTAGTTGATGCGGTCGAAGCTCATATTCATCGCACACAAGAAGAAGAAGACCATGTTGATTAAGGTTGGTTGTCATTGATGTCAATCCTTGAAGAAAGCCTCATAGCACAAAGGTTTGGGTAATGGACCCAAATATTGCTTTATGTAAAAATGACTCATTATTGTTTTGTCATGGTTGATAAG
>CBVK0100286049.1:0-23534 GCA_900067695.1 Picea abies | reverse complement strand
GCTCTTCCGATCTCACTTCTGGATTTTTAGCATCAACAATCCCCTAAAGTCCCGAAAGATGAAGTTTCGGGGTGGAGGATAGTCTTCTGATCACCACGGATCGTGGACCATTGATCCGGAGAGAAAATCACTCAAATGATTAGCGAGTGGTAATATCTTGTGGTCACATCGTCGAGAGTTGGAGAGCAGAGCTAGTGCATCCAAGCTCCATTTCAGATTTCACAACATGGAGAGTCGAGACGACTCATCACAGAATCCCCGAAACATGAAATTATGAAATGCATTTTCGAATTAGGCTATGATCATCGTCGGTGGTCACATGAAGGTAGGAGCATGTAAGATTCTAGTCTCCATTTCGGATATTAGGAATTCCAGAGGAAGGAGTCAAGGAGACTCACGGGAGAATCCCCAAAACACAAAATTGTGAAATGCATTTTCGAATTAGGTTGTGGTCACCGTCAGTGGTAGCGTGACTGGAAGGAGCTAGCATAGCCAGGCTCCATTTTAGGTACCAGGAGTTGGAGGAGTCAAAGGACTCACGAGAGAATCCCCGAAGTGAGAAATCACAAAATGCACTTTCGAATGGGGTTGTGGTCAGAGCCAGCGGTCCTATCAGCGGAAGTGAGGGGAAGGAGCTAGCAAAGCTAGGATCCATTTTAGAGTTTTCACGAGTGGAGCGAGGAAACCCGAAACTATATATCCTGGATCACGAAATGACGAAACTCTTTCTGAATAGACGTTTGGTTATCTCCTGAGGCCACATGTGAAAGGAAAGGGATTAACCAGAAAGGATAAATGCCCACTATAAAGTTTTCCTTAGGAAGATAGAAGGCAAGAAACACATGAACGCGGGGAGATTTTCTCAGTAACTGCCAAAAGGAAGTTATTGCATCTGGCAGAGAATTCAAAGAGTCTTCAAGGTGATCGACAGATAAGAGGAAGAGTCTCGAGGCAACCACCAGTGGAGTGTAGACTCATTATAGAGTCAACTGATAGATGGAAGTGGGTCGAATACTGTTACAGTCAGCAAATCCAAAGGATATCAGGAGAAGGGCCACTGATGATGAATGTAGTGAAGTGTATGCAGTGGGATAACGCATGAAGCATGCACAAGGTGTACAGAGACTATAAAAATGAAGAACAAAGAAGAGATCTTGTTGTTGTTGTTGTGAGTGATGCATGCATGTAGAAGCATGATGTGCAGGAGCTGAAGAACAGAAGAAGAAAAGAACAAAGATTCATATCTGTGGGAAGAATCGAAAGTCGAGGTGTGCATGTTGAAACAGAGGAGAAGATAAAAAATCTGAAGAGGATACAAGAAGGAAGACACTGATGCAGGAAGAGAAGTGGAGCATAGCAGAATAGTGATAAGCCTAGTAAGCCAATGACAACTATTGAATCACTGTAATAAATTCACAGAAAGAAATTTTTTATATTTCAGGGTGGTTGGGAGTTGCTAGGGAGGACTTTTGTCCTCAGAATTTCAAGTAGGTGCTTGAACACAAGGAGTTATAGCTTCCATCTGGTTGCAGCCAGAGAAACCAGTGTGGCAGGGTGGTGCAAGGGAGAACATTGGTTCTCTGATATACAGGTCAGTGCCTATATGACTGGAAGTTGGTGCTTCCATCTAGTTGGTGTTGGAACATTCAGGGAGTTGGTACTTCCTTCTAGTGGGTGCTAGAGAAACCAAAGAGTTGGTTCTCTCAGCAAGTAGCAGCTTGCAAAACATAGGTGGTAGCCTCATTATGAGTTGGTGCTCATAAGAATGATAATGTACATAAAATAATTATCATATAAAGAAGAAGAGGTTTTCACCGTTTATGGGTTTCCTCGGGAATATTTGTCTTTATATTATACATGTGTGTGATTGATGTTGAATACTCTACTACTTATTTATTGTGATCATCATTGAGAGTTCTATAATGAGTTTAAAAATGGATATAATTATTTAAGCACAGTGACAGTTGATTCACCCCCACTCTTAGTTGTCCAACATAGAGAAATGCGTAGAAGCACTTCAAAATATTAAAGAGTTGCTAACAAAAGCAATGATACTAAAGGTCGTTGAAATGGAAAAATAATTCTTGGTATGCATAGATGCATCCAAGGAAGGATTAGGCGAGTTTTGATGTAAGACGGTTAATTGATTGCTTACATTTCAAAGAAATTGAGAAGGCATGAAGAGAATTATGCACATCATGACTTGGAGTTATTAGCAATTGTATATGACTTGAGAGTATGGAGACATTATCCGATTAGACAAAAATTCGAATTAAAGATAGATCATTGTGGATTTTAGCATATATTTACTCATAGTGACTTGAACGTGCAACAATGTTGTTGGTCAGAACTAATTAGTGAATACGACTTTGAGATTACTTACATTAAATGAATGGTGAACAAAGTGGCAGATATGTTGAGTCAGAGACCACACATATTCTCAGTAATACCTCTTAATATAAATCTGCGAGAAAACATTCTATCTCTACATTTTGGCGATGATTGGTACAAGGAAGTTAAGGCTAATACCAGGAAAGATACCATGATGGTACCAAAGTTTAAATGTTATTCTTTGGAAAATGATGAATTTTTTATATTTAAAGACAAAATTTACGTACTTCCTAACGATGAATTAAGAGGTTTGATCCTAAGAGAATCTCATAGAGAAATTTGCATGGCTCATTTGGGAATCACAAAGATGAAGGAATACCTTAAGCCTTTATTTTTCTGGAAAGGAATGAAAGTGGACATAGTTAGTTACGTGGCCAGATGTCTAGAATGTCAGCAAGCAAAGGCTGAGCATAGACATATAGAAGGACTGTTACAACCACATGCTATTCTTGAATTGAAATGGGAGGTCATTTCGATGGATTTTATTGTTAGATTTCCACTGACGGCAAGGAGACACGATTCGATTTTTTTGGTATTTGATACTCTTATGAATATTGGAAACTTTATTCCAATTCGTACGACATATCAGGCACCATACATAGCTAGAGTTTTTTTTTAGAGAGATTATGATATTACATGGTGTACCAAGAAGGATCATATCCAATTGAGGATCAGTGTTTACAGGACAATTTTGGACTAGTTTCCAAGAGGTCTTGGGAACACAACTGAACTTTAGTACAACTTATCACCCATAGATAGACGAACAAATAGAAAGAACAAACCATATTTTGGAGGATATTTTGAATATTTATGTAATGGACCAACATAAACATTGGGAAGACTTCTTTTCATTGGTAGAATTTGCATACAACAATAGTTACCAGAGTATGATTAAGATGGCACCATTTGAGTTTCTTTACAAGCAACCGTGTCAGACATTGTTGAGTTGGGATCGACTTGAGGATAGGGTTTTGGTGGGACCGAAAGTGTTCCAAGAATGGAAGAGAAGATGCAGATGATAATACAAAGGATTAAGGAAGAACAATATCGATACAAGAGTTATGATAATGCACATCACATTTACTACAACTATGAGGCTGGTGATAGAGTTTTCTTGCGGTTAAAACTGCATAAGAGTTCAATCAAGTTTGGAAAGGGAGATAAAATCTCTCCTAGGTTTGTAGGACCTTTTGAAGTTTTGGAAAAGAAAGGACACATGGATTATCAACTAGCCTTTCCTGATTCTTTGAGGTGTATGCACGATGTATGTCATGTATCTGTTGTACGACATTATATTAGTGACATGTCAAAAGTTATTAACATGACTTATTTGCAGGTGTCAGGCGAGGTTTCTCTTATGGAAGAGTCAATTTTCATTATACACCATCGCATTAGACAACTACAAAGTCGAATAGTCAATCACGTCAAGGTCCAGTGGCACAACTATAGTCCACACTTGGCTACCTAGGAGGACACATATGAGATGTGTCAGCAATTTCCTTACATGTTTGATATATTAGATATATAGATCTATTTCGGATACATTTATTTACTTACATTTATATATATCATGTTCTACTGAGCACACTTTTATTGACTTATTCTTTGAGGACACGTGCATGCAAGTGATCTGGTTATGGTACATTATGATTTCATTTTGATTATGGATTATATATGATGATGATGATGTGTTGTGAGTTATTGTTATTTTTATGTATATGTATTGGCAGATGCTATTGACAATTTTTCATGATTATGAAAGACACATGACAGGTTATAGATGCTGATGGAATCAATGAACTTCCTTGGACTCTGGATTGAGTCAGGGATTGGATTGTATTTGTTTGAGTATTTCATTTTACGCACCTGTGAAATGTGATTGATTACAATATGATTTGTTTACATGGATTAATGAAACTATTTTTTTCATTGGATGCAGGCTTGACAATGCTTGCTAATCTAACTCACATAAGGAGTAAAGGGCCCATGCACAAAAACCAGACATTTGAGGGAGAGGTGTGGCAACATCTCTATCATAGACTAATAGTAATATCACTCTCGTCGTTGTATGAATTGTAGGTTAACGATTACCTACTTCTAGAGATCCATGATGTCCTAAGGGATGTAACATCCCGCTCTTGTGCACACTGAGCGAACTTATTCTTTGAGGACACTTGCATGAAAGGGATCCAGTTTATTATACTATTGGTTGTTTTGATTATGATTATGAGATATTGTGGATTTGATGATATGCTATTTTGTTTTATTTACATAGACAGGTGTTATTGACTGGGTTCTCCTAAGTGTGCAAGACTTTGGACATTGAGGATGCAGAGGCATGGATGAAACCCCTTGGACTCCGGATTGAGTCAGGGAGTGGACTGTAGGATTTGAATGTTGTTGATGTGACATATGTACATATGATTAGATGTTATGATGATCGATTATTATTGTTGACCTGATTCGTTGATGGATGCAGGTTGACGATATCTTACTGAACATACTCACATTTGGAGTAGAGGGGTCATGCATGACAACAAGAGACATCGAGGGAGAGGTGTGACAACATCCCTCCCACAATCTACTAGCACTCATGTTGTGGCTCAAACTGTAGGTTAACAATTACCTAGTTTGAGAAGACCCGTGATGTCGTGAGGGAAGACTGTGACAATAAATCTTGATGATTCTAATGGGTGTGAAATAATCCAGGGGGGCTTATTCCTTAGAGGCCCTTAGTCTCCTAAAAGATAACCTGACAGAGTATTGACTCCAGGGGTTTGAAGTATACCAAATTCAGTCAAGAGGCGAGTGGCACCCTTGGAGCACGTAGTGCATCTTGAAGGGCACATTGTGCAAAGAAAACAAAAAAAGGCGAGTGGCACCCTTGGAGAATGTAGTGCATCTTGAAGGGCATGTCACACAAAGAAAATAGAAAACAATGAGTGGCACCCTTGGAGAACGTAGTGCGTCTTGAGGGTCATGTCACGCAGAGAAAACAGAACGAGGCGAGTGACACCCTTGGAGCACATAGTGCATCCTAAAGGGCACATCATGATTTTCACTGATAAGTTAATATACCTAGTGCCTAGGAAACTGATAAGTTAATATACCTAGTGCCTAGTGCCTAGGAAACTTAAAGAAAAAGGGAAACTTAAAGAAAAAGTTGAATGTCTAACTTAGTAAGGAATCTATCCTTTGGAACTTTCTATTTATGAACTAAACTAGAAATTAAGTAAGGCATAAGTCATTTAAGAATTGTAAGGGAATAATGGGACACTGAGTAGTATTTTTAGGAACACTTTTAGGTGGGTGAGGGAAATAGAAAAAGTTGATTAATTAATAAAATTGATTTTATGGTGCAACTAGGGGATCGGGCGACATGTGTACGAGGGAGGTTTTTCCTCATTAAATAATTAAAAAGGGGAATCTAATGGGGGTTTGGGAAACTAATGACTAAGAAACTCTATAAAAGAGATGGAAGAGGAGGATTATGTATCATCATTTGTCTTGCGTAACATTACGCTACTGAAATTTCATCTTGACTGGATTTCTCTTGTGGGAGTTGGGATACCCAGCTCGGGTAACGAGTGGTAGCTCAACCTTGCGAGGTGAGCTAGGTGCTAACATTCTATGGTATTGTGTGCATGGCCCCTTTGCATCTCGGGGGGCTAAGGGGGAAGAAGATTACCCTTAGAATTGACTGGGAGGTACTGGTGAGGTCACATCGGTTGGAAAGAGGGAGTTGGAAGGAGCGGGCATGGGATAGAGACTTCAGAGCATTGACATTTGGCTAAGGTACGCCTGTTGAAGTTGTTACTTGCAATGAATCTTAATTCACACTGGTTTATTTTACTGTACTCGGATGTCGAATTCACTGCCATGAGCTTTCCTTGCATGTATTTCTATGGTAATTGTAATCCCCTTGTTGTTGAATTCATTCAGTAAGAACCCTTTCTATCCACAATATCCTTTATTTCTCAGTTACTGTATTTTGCGCCTAGCTAAGAATGATCCCTAGACTCAACCTTGCCTACGCTCTTTTATCTCCTACTTGTGTTTTCTTTATTCCTTGATTGCGCTTTTATTTCATTATTTTTTTCTCCACGAAGAAGATCTGGAGGAAGATTTGTGTTTTTATCCTCTGTTCTGTGATCCTTTAAGTTATTAGTCTGTGCCTGAGTAGTTTTCCAGTAGCTGAATCGACCATCTTCACTTCGGTGTTTAAGACTGAGATTCAAATGCCTTTCTTTTCTGTGCATGGATAATAACTGTTGGATCCTTTCTCTGCCCAACAAAAGTGACTTCCTCCTTTTGCATTTATGGTCTCGATCGTGCATACAACGCTCCTTGTATTTTCCTGTAGTCCAATTTTTGGTAACGCAACAACCATAATTCCTTCCAGTTGTCTTCTTTCTTTCTTATATTCTTGTGGCACATCTATAGTTGCACTTGTCATATTATTTCCTGAGTTTTATAAACTCTACTTGAGTTTTTGTCGTTATCCTTGAGTTGCGATTGTTATGTTTTTATAATCCTTCATTGCAAATTAATTTCAAACTATGTTTGTTTTCATTTGGATTTATTGCCTTCATTTCCTAGAATATGCAAGTGTTATTTCTTCCATTTTTTCCTTGACTTGTTCAAGAAGGTGGAGCCATGCGGTTCTGACGCCCATCATAAATTATGTTGAACTCTGGTACATATTTTAATACGTTATATATATATATATATATTATATATATATATATATATAGTTGAGTGATAGTTCATGCATTTAGTTTATATAAACCTATTAAAATTTATGAAACTGTTAATCATCCTCGCTGATTGTTGCATTACTAACTGCTGACCTCCTAAAAAATTCGATTCAGACTTGACGATGAGACCATCAGCTCATCCTCTTGAAAATAGGCAGTTGTTTCAGCGTGTATTAAAAAGGTGTCATCTAAATGTTAAATTCAGGACAAGAATACACCCTCCACAAAATCGCAAAATGGAAAGCTCATGATACTCACAAGGTAAGCCAACCATTATATTCAGAAAAATGCCCATGAGTCTGTGGGTATGTCTTGAATAAATACGCAGAGAATCCCCATCTATCTGCCATCCCTTACCCTTTTAGTTTCCTTCCATCTCTCCTTTACAAATCGTCACACCTATAATTCACTGCAGTATCATTTCTCTAAATATTGTACATCATGCTACTTTCAGAAAGATTTCAGAACCGTATTACTATTCCACTAATAAAATAGATTTGATTTCATATTTAGGATGTGTTATTGAAGAGATTTCGTAAACATCATCAAGGCATCGTTTTGGAATTTTCTAGTTGCACCTCCTTCAAATTGAGTTAATTTTGGGGATAACCCACATCAATTGTTATCTTAATGATTTTGCTTCATGAGCCATATTATATTTTTCCTATCAAACACCTACCCCGCATAAAAAATGATGATTCTCTAGGTGTTTTACACAACGAAATTCCTTCGATTGTTCCCAGCCATTGAGAACGTTGAGTTGTCAGGGGAACAATTTGATTTCCATCTTGATTGTTATGAGTTTGTTAGAGGATGGACATCAACGAATTAAATATTTCATGTATTAATAATTGCATTGGTAATAGATTTTTAATTGCTATTTTCATTGTTTAAATTTATAATTTATAATTCATTGTTTAGATTTATAATTGCTATTTATAATTTCTATAAATCGTATGGAAGGATCTGTTGAAATTCCCTGGTTGTTCAATCTTCCAGTGAAATATTTAAGATAAATCCAATTGGATATTAATTTCAATATGCCCCCACTAGTGATCTATGCTTTCCCATTAATTATTCTTGGTATTGGTTAGGTGGTAATGGTGATGTATTCCCCAGAATCATAAGTTTGTGAGTAGTAATCCAAACCCAACTTTCATGTGTTGTATGTCCAAATTCTAAAATTTTAATAGTTCTATATTTTAGTTAATTGAGTTCGATCTCAGGAATCTATCGAGTGAATGAATTACAATTATACCTTCCAGTATTACCCATCTCACATCCATTGTTATAATGTAATTTTCTTTTTTAATTTTGCTTTTCTTATAGTTTTTGTTAAATAATGTTGTAATGATTCAAGAATCGATTATGTTGTTTTATTTTTAATAATATATAATACTAGAAACCACCACATTATGTAAAAAGTTGTTTATATACATCGACACCATTTTCCACTAGTCTAGTCTTTGTTAATAAATAATAAATTTTAGAAGTTTTGCATCCATAGTTATGGTGCTTGTTTTATTATTGAACTAGAGAAATTATGGAATATAGTTGAGTTGAATTATTAAAACCTTTAATGGAAAATTTGATGATATCGAGAGATTGTTATATGTTTTTATTGTAGTTAGAGACTGCTACTATACGCGATGATTGAGTGCTTACGATAAATTTATTATTGAATTACCTCTAGATGTTGCACAATTGAAGGTATTGTATATTCATTTGGCGTATTGTGTTTCCTAAATATTAGAGTGCCTTCATCTAACAACATCATATAATGTATGAGTGTGTAAGTAGGATTTCAGGAACGTGGGATTTGGTGTTGGGTGGAAGGTTTAGACTTATTTTTTTGCACTTGGGTCCTAGTGTACCTTTCACAAGGTGGTGACGTGACACCGTATGTTTGGATCATTGCATGTGTGAATTGATAAGCTAACATGAAACTTGGCTTAGGGTTATGTGCCTCCCAGGGGGAATGATGTCGTTTTTATATTTTTCGTTTGTTGATTATCGCATGTTTCGTCCATTTGCATTATGTGCTAGTATGTTGGGTCATTATTGTCTATTGCCTAAATTGCATACGTTGTGTTCGTCATTAGGTTGTATTGATTAATTGGTGTCGTTGTTACTTTTCTGCAAAAAAAAAAAAAATTGCACTTGATTTGCGTCACCCGTAGGCATAACAATCGAGGTAGTTACATATCGTATCATAGCGGGTTCAACCCTTCAACTGTGGATGGCCATGCTTTGCAGTGTGGTGATATCAATTAAAGGGCGCCATAGCGGTTCACAACGTGGTGTCATGGAAGGAGGTGTGACGCCTCCATAAGTGCTCGCGCCCTCAGAGTCTAACCCCCAAGGGGAAGAACAAATACTTGGGTTGGATTCAATTTCTATAAGGGATGATGATGGTCTGATAAGGTCCTTCCAGGGAATTTCAGAGGCCTTGATTCACCATATCTACTGAGATGAGGCCAAGGTGCCTATACCCCATAAGGTTCACAATGCGTCCCATCAGGTACCATTATCATTCACTGAGAACTTGAGAGTGATAAGTTCCCAAGTCCATGAGTGTCACGGATGGCTCAGTCATTGAGGCATGGCTGGAGAGAAAGATAATGTGCTTCACGCTTCACAATTTAAACCTCCAACTTGAAGGTCCACATGGCGATCTTCCAACCGAAGGAGAGCACTCTTCTATGGTGGAAGATTCTCCTGCCGCAATTGGGCATGGTCATCGAGGATGTGTCATGGGACTTGTTATCACTCCAGGAAACTCTCCTAGGTTGTATCTCAGAGATGATTGGTAACTTAACCTTTTTGTAATTATTTTCTCAATAATGGGTGTGGGTTTGGATCAAGATGAATATCTAAATCACTGGATTGTATCTTCAAGACAGTCTAGTTATATTCATGCAGTACAAGGCCTTCAAGAGCTATTATCAAATAGGCTTGTAGATAAAATGGATAAGAAAACCAATCAATTAACCCGAACATACATAACATTATATATGATGGGTCAACAAACTAGAAAAGGATGCTTATGATTCTTTCTTAACAATCAAAGGTAAGATGGCAATTACCATGGGACCTTTAAACATAGACAAAGAAATGATTTCAACTCATAGGCATAGAAAAAGATAAAGAGAGTATGATAATAACAATGAAAGAAGCTTGCAGGATTAATATATTAAAGAAAGTGTCTTTATCACAATAACAGTGGATTACAGAACTCAAAATCGAACCAGTGTTCATAAAATGTTCTAGGCTTTATAGCTTTTACAAACAATTTAAAAATCCTAGAATACTAGATCGAATTTTGCCTAAAATAGAGAATCAATAACTGGCCCAAGAAAATAGGCAAAGATACTATAAAATAGGTCAATTCATATCATTGAATGATCTTTATGTCTTTTAGATTCTTTGGTAGGTGTAGTGAGCCTTCTGAGGCTACTGGATTGTATATGATATGAGAAGAGTCGAAAATGACACCTACTGACAATCAAATAACTTTATATCCCTGAAAATAGCTAACCGATTTTGACCTTTCTGTCTTGTAGCGCATCTCCAAAATCAAAACAAACTCTTGATGAGGATGTAATTAATTATTGTCCATCAATTGGAACCATTCCTGAGGCTTTTGGACAAGCAAAACTTGGATCTGTGCAAAAATATTAACTTTATTCCTTATCAATTCTTTTGGTAGCTAGAGTAGACAAAATTTGGACCAATTAGCTACCGAAAGCTTTGTTTTTGGTGGCTAATGAAAAATCGAAATGTTCTCCTAAGCCACTGAAAGGTCTGTTTCAAAGAAATTATAAAAATTAAAAAAATACCTTTTGTCTTAGCTCAAAAACGCCTTAGGGATGATCTTTTAAGGCTTTTGCATCTTGCTCAAAGACTATAGGATTACTGGTTGCCTCTGGTTCATTGCACTGAACTACCACCTCTACTACGGTTTCAAGAGTAGCATGTGTTTGAGCCTGGTGTTTTGAATACATAGCTTGCTTCCTCAAAGCCCTGACCTTTTTCTTCAAGCCCTGAGCTACTCTCCATAAGCTGTTGTAATATTTTACAATCTTGTCCTTCTTTTTCTTTTCCTTTATGCTTTAATGAGATAATATTTCCAAGGATGAGTTGCTTTCTTCAAAGTTTTTTGATAGAGTTTCATATCTAGTTTTAATTACCCTTTCTAGCACTTCTTATTCAGCTAACTTCTTCTTAATCTTCTTGATTTCCTTTGATTTACTCTGCTTCACTCTTTTTCTAGATGAGGCATCTACAATTTGTGGTTCTTATTCTTCTTGAGGTGTAGGTGATGGAAGGTATTCATAAATTTCTATGAATATATCTACAAAAATGGAATTTTCATGCCCTGTGGTAACTGAATCCTTGTGCCCTGATTCAATCTGGTGCTCTTCATCCTCCAAGTCTTTCTAAGGAAGATTAAGAATGCTTTTGTTCACTGGGGATTCTTTGTCCTTATCTATTTCACTGTTGAAGTTCAATTTCTTCTTAGTTTTATTAAGCTTAGAGGAAGGAGAGGGCTGATTAACTAGAACTGGAGAGATAACTCTCCTCCTCCTCTTTCCACTTCTGGGAGTAGAAGACTTCTTGGAATGAGGAATCTTTTTACCTTCTAGCTATACATCAGTCTGAAAATCATTCAGGAACAAGAAGTAATTCCACTCTTTGCCTCTTCTTTGCAACAACTCACAAACCAAAAGTTTAATTAGAACATGGTGGGATAGTCTACCTGCAACTTTATTGGGCTTGGCCTTGACCTGATGAGCCATCTTAGATAAGATTTTGTGGAGAAAATAGTGCAGATTGAGTGGGTTTCTACCAGTAAAATGATTCATGAGTTTAAAATGGTATATCATCACCCTGTTATATCTGCCTTCACAAGTTATATAGACCATAATGGATTTTAGTAATTGTTGCCATTTCTCTTCAAGGAAAGACAAAGGAATGTCTTTCTTCCATATCAAATCCTTGCATTTTGGTTTCAAGTAAGACTTGAATTCAACATTTTTGTGACAATGGTTTTAAACCATTTTTCTCCAGTCCTGGGAAGCTCTGTTACCTCGACTATGAGGGATTTGTCCACCTCGAATTCATCTTGACTAATGACTACTTTCCTTCCATTGAAATTCAGGGAAAAGGCTTCTTCTACCTGCTAGTGAGAACTATGTAATTTTTTACAAAAATTATAACAACTTGTGTCCCTGAACAATTGGCATACCTCTAGGTGCGATTCCAAGTAACTGATGTCGTCGAGCTCTTTCCTCATAGTTGATCCTCCTTTCTTCATTTGTCACTATGCTCCTGTACACCTGCGATTGAAAAATCAGATTTTGGTGGAAAGTTCAACAACGTAAAATTATGGAGATTCGGCTCGGCTGTGACAGGGACAAGGAAAATAAGGCAAGCATCATATCTTGGCGCTTATTACAAGGGATGCGAAATAGCATCTTGTGATTTGAAACAATCATGGTTGATGACTGAGAGGTACGTAACCATGTAGTATGATGAAACAATGATCTGAAAAGATTCGCTATATCATGCAGAGATCAACTCCCGATCATGAATGGTTCATTCTCCTGCATTTTCAGTGGTTAATTCCAATTATAGAACTTCAAAACTGATGATTTAAACATGTGAAAGGACATGCTGACTCCTCCCCCTCTCCTGTGATTTTGGTGGCTAAAATAGCCCCTAGTTTCTTTGTTTAATCTACTGAAAGCTAAGGCTTTCGGTGGCTAATGAACAATCGAAATGTTCGCCTAAGCCATCGAAACTTGAGATTTGAATTAGATGAAATAAAAACTAAATGAAAGTTTATTCTAACTTTATTACATGCATAAAGCTCTAAAAAATGAGCTTTAAAAAATTAAAAATGTATTTTTTAAAAGACATCCTATAACCTAAAATGACATAACTCGATTGATTTATTTTAGGATATGACATTGGCTCCTATTGGGGGTGAAAGCCTCCCTGAGAGGTTTCAAGAACCAAAAAACCAATGCCTTTGCTGTGAAACAAAAATTCAAACCTATCTACTAGTGTTTCCATTGGGCATGGAGTTATTTTGCAAAAACCAAAAACTGAAAATAAAATTTACAATGACAAGGATTTGAAGCCTTAGATGAAATAGAGTTTCAGAAAACGCCCATTGACTGGGCCACCAAACATTTCTTCACCTTCTAGACTTTGCAGAATGAAGGTGTTGTTGTGTTGTACTTGAGTTATCTTGAAAGGACCGGTCCACAAAGAATCAAACTTGTCGTTCTTTCCTTTATCTTGTCTGAGAGCATCCCATTTTAGAACCTAGTCACCAACCTAAAAGTTTCCCACCTTTGATTTTCTGTCAAAAGTATCCTTTGCTTCTGATTTATCCACCATTTGTTCTCTGGCCTGCTGCAATTCTACCAAGTCAAGCATTCTTATTACCATATCATTTGATTTAGTTTGTTCCTCCTGAAAGAATTTAGCCACTGGTAGAACTACTTGAATGGGGAAAATGGAATCAATGCCATAAACCATTTTGAAGGGTGAATTTCCTATGGATGTGTTGTTAGTCACTCTATCTACCCAAAGATCAAACTTTATTTTGGAATCCCAGCTCCTTTGATTTTCCTCCAATAGCTTTCTAATGATTCTGACTAGACTCTTATTGGATGACTTGACAAGACCATTTCCTTGAGGGTAGTAGGAAGTAGAGTGTACCAATTGAATGTCCATTGACTTACACATGTCAAACAATGCATCAACTTTGAAGGTTGTTGCATTATTTGTCACTAGCCTTTTTGGGCAACCAAATATGATCATAATGTTTTCATAGAGAAACTTCATGATGACCTAATGAGTGGAATTTCTAGTGGGGATTGCCTCTATCCACTTGGTAAAATAATCAGTGGCTACCAGGATCCACTTATGTTGACCACTAGATGAAGGATTAATCTCTCCTATGAAATCTAA
Organism: Picea abies; assembly: GCA_900067695.1. Lineage (NCBI taxonomy): Eukaryota > Viridiplantae > Streptophyta > Pinopsida > Pinales > Pinaceae > Picea > Picea abies. The sequence continues at coordinate 9,402 of CBVK0100286049.1, read as the reverse complement.
GCCCCACTGCTGAAAAGGACCATTCACTACAATAGGTCTCAAGGGTAGAGATTTTAGTTGCTATTTTCTTGTGAATCTTTGGCACTTATCACAAGATTTCACAAAGGTGCACACAACTAAAAAAAGAAAAGGCCAGTAATACCCAACCCTTAGGATTTAATGAGCTATGGTATTCCAGTAATGATGGCCTCCACAAATACTCGAATGAAACTGACGCATGACTTCAGTTGACTCATCTTTGTCTAAACATATCAGTAGTAAACCAGTAGGATATTTCCAATACAAAAGATTATCATTAATGCAAAATTTAATTACTCTGAGCATAAGGGCTTGGGCTTGAGTCATGCTAAGTTCAGGAGGAACCTCCAACTTATGTAAAAAATGAAAAATACTTGAATACCACTCACATGAAGAGAAATTCTCGGTCCTCTACCATAGGTCCTATAGTTACTGTTGGCTTGTCATCTTGAAGGTTTATATAATCAACAGATGGGGGAGTCTTTGGTTGAAGGGACTTCAGGATAACAAACTTGAATATGTCATTCTTCATAAGTTCACTCAATGGCATAGGTATTTTTACCTTCTGAATTTCTGATTCAAAATTAAATGAATATGATATTTTATCGGAAGGTTTTACCTTGTTAGAAGGAGCTCTGAGGGACACTTGTTCTTTAGCTTGGGGCTACAATTGCTTCTGCTATTGTTTTGTAGAAGTGGAGGTCTACTTTGTAGGAGCAGTAGGCTTCTTGGTAGCAACATCTTTCTTTTATCTAGGGGAAACAAGCAATGTCTTTGGAGCGACAGTCTTAGATCTTAAATTGTAACCTGGCTAATCAGTTTTCTGATAAAAAGATTCTTCAATGATTTTCTCATTAATTTGCTCATTCATTTGGGCCTCCTCATAATCTGTTTGTGTCAAGAAGGAGGAATCAGTATCATCCCCAAATCAATTGATGTCATCTTATTCTTCAACTTCATCATGAGATAACTCTTTCTCTTCTTCTAGCACTGCATTTTGTAAGGGAGACCTGATCCTTTGGTCTTTAGCTACATTCTTGTCTCTCTAAAGGATCTAGACCTGCTGGTTGTTCCTTCTGTAAGGGAATGCATTGGGATTCCTGGGAGCATAAGCATTAGGCTCTTTACTTCTTGCTGGCTACTGACTCTAAATTTTTAGTTTTGACATCTCCAAGGTCAAGTTGTCCAACATCTTGGCCATCTTTTCCATTTTGGTATTTGAATAAGAAGGAGGATCAGCAGTCGACTTCTTTCTCTCAATTTTTCCTTTAAGTTTCTGAGATGCCATAATGTTAGATTCAACCTCTAGAGAAACATATTGCATTAAAGCGAGTGTGGCTGACCTCTTTCTCTAAGGATTAAGAAAAATTCTGGATCAAAGGCAAAAGAGTAAGTCATATTTGTTGATGCATCAGTCGGCTTGATCTCTGCAGGGATCTTGACAAACATCTTATTGAATCTTTTGGTAAAGTCTAAGACAGACTCCCCATTTTCTCTTCTTAGATTTCCAAATTCAGTAATATAATACAAGAGGTCTCTTCTTTCTCCCCAATGTTTTAAAAACACTTCATCTAACTGCTCAATTCCTGCCACTGAATTTGATGGAAGTTCCTTGAACCACTTCCTGGCTTGACCATCCAAGCTCTGCACAAAAATTCGGGTCCAAACATCTTCCTCTGAAATGTTAATATTCTCATCATAAGCATAGAAATCCTCTATATGTTCTTCAGTAGTATAATCCCCAGATCTAGTAAACTTTGGCATATATTTATGATAATCTCTTGTTGGCATGGCTGATAAGGGATTGGGAAAAACAAGAGGAGCATACCTATTGGCTAAGATCTGTTCCATTTTTTTCAAAGGGACAGCCATGGAAATCTTGGGGGTTGATGCAAAGGAAGAAGTTTTTGTAGATGATGGATGAGATGGGATAGGTGGGACTATGGACAATGGTGGTCTTACTTCGCTGAGGAACAAAGTGGAAGCACTAGTAGGATCACTACCCTGGAAAGTGTTTCATGAATAAGGTGGGAAATAAGAAGATCTGTAAAAATGATCGAGAAGGAAGGCCAAGGGTTATTCACCCTTAGAGGAAATATCTTGTAAAGTATCTTCAAGAATGGGCAGACTGGTATGAGTATGGAAAAAACTTTCTACAAGCTCAGTTTGTGAAGAATTCAAGGAAGAGGAAGAGTCCTCTTCTTGGATAGATTTTACAACTTCTTCTCCTAAGTTGGATATAGTAACATGCTCAGAAATAGAATCTATAACATAAGAATAAATTGAAGGCTCATCACCCTTCAATATTTCTTACACAATTACAATTTTATGAGAACTAGAAGTTTCAGCGGAAGTGGATTCGACAAGAGGTTCTCTAGATAAAAATGAAAAAGTGTTTCTTGAAATACCTGGCTTAGATTCTCTTGTAGATCTAGACGTTTGTCTTTGCAATGATTTTACACTTTTGATGATCTTCTCAGGGTTTGAAACTGGTGTTTCCAGAGGTCTTTCTTAGTTTTCTTTGGTATGAGCCCTTCTCAGAGCCACTTCGTTCCAATGGAGTCGCCAGATAGATGATTACAACCAAAAATGTGTCTAGACTTTGTCTATCATCAAAGTTGGATCTTGTCATTTCCCAAGGAAGCTCAGCTTCAATCTCCTCTCCCTGACAATGGAGCCAATTTTTTATCACTCCAAGAAACTCTCCTAGGTTGTATCTCAGAGATGTCTGGTAACTTAACCTTTTTGTAATTATTTTCTTAATAATGGGTGTGGGTTTCGATCAAGATTAATATCTAAATCACTAGATTGTATCTTCAAGACAGTCTAGCTATATTCATGTAGTACAATGCCTTCAAGATCTATTATCAGATAGGTTTTTAGATAAAATGGATAAGAAAACCAATCAATTAACCAGAACATACATAACAATATATATGATGGGTCAACAAACTAGCAAAGGATGCTTATGATTTTTGCTTAAAAATCAAAGGTAAGATGATAGTTACCATGGGACCTTTAAACATAGACAAAGAAATGATTTCAACTCATAGGCATAGAAAAATATAAAGAGAGTCTAATAAGAACAATGAAAGAAGCTTGCAGGATTAATATATTAAAGAAAGTGTCTTTATCACAATAACAGTGGATTACAGAACTCAAAATCGAACTAGTGTTCATTAAATGTTTTGGGCTTTATAGCCTTTACAAACAGTTTCAAAATCCTAGAATACTGGATTGAATTTTGCCTAAAATAGAGAATCAATAACTAGCCCAAGAAAATAGGCAAAGATCCTATAACCTAGGTCAATTCATATCATTGAATGATCTTTATATATTTCGGATTCTTTGGCAGGTGTAGTGAGCCTTCTGAGGCTACTGGATTGTATATGATATGAGAAGAGTCGAAAATGACACCTGCTGACAGTCAAACAACTTTATATCCCTAAAAATAACTAACCAATTTTAATCTTTCTGTCTTGTAGAGCATATCTAAAATCAAAACAAACTCTTGATAAGGATGTCATTAATTATTGTCCATTTATTGGAACCATTCTTGAGGATTTTGGACAAGGAAAACTTGGATATGTGAAAAAATATTAACTTTGTGCCTTATCATTGCTTTCAGTAGCTAGAGTAGATAGAATTCAGACCAATTATCTACCGAAATCTCTGTTTTCAATGGCTAATGAACAATCGAAATGTTCTCCTAAGCTACCAAAAGGTTTGTTTTAGTGAAATTATCAAAATTTCAAAAATACCTTTTGTCTTAGCTCAAAAACGCCTAGGGGCTGATATTTTAAGGCTTCTACATCTTTTTCAAAGCCTGTAGGATTACTAGCTTCCTCGGGTTCATTGCACTGAACTGCCACCTCTGCTAGGGTTTCAAGAGTAGCATGTGTTTGAGCCTGGTGTTTTGAAGACATAGCTTGCTTCCTCAAAGTCCTGTCCTTTTTCTTCAAGCCTCGAGCTACTCTCCATAAACTGTTGTAATCTTTTACAATCTTGTCCTTCTTTTTCTTTTCCTGTATGCTTTCATGATCTAATATTTCCAAGGATGAGTTGCTTTCTCCAAAGTTTTTTGACAAAGTTTAATATCTTGTTTTAATTACCCTTTCTAGCACTTCTTGTTCAGCTAAATTCTTCTTAAGCTTCTTGATTTCCTTTGATTTACTCTGCTTCACTCTTTTGCTAGATGAGGCATCTACAATTTGCGGTTCTTGTTCTTCTTGAGGTGTAGGTGATGGAAGGTCTTCATAACTTGCTATGAATATATCTACAAAAAAATAATTTTCACGCCCTGTGGTAACTGAGTCCTCGTTCCCTGTTTCAATATGGTGCTCTTCATCCTCCAAGTCTATGTAAGGAAGATTAATAATGCTTTTGTTCACTGGGATTCTTTGGCCTTATTTGTTTCACTGTTGAAGTTCAATTTCTTCTTAGTTTTATTAAGCTTAGAGGAAGGAGAGGGTTGATTAACTGGAACTAGAGAGATAGATCTCCTCCTCCTCTTTCCACTTCTGGGAGTAGAAGACTTCTTGGAATGAGGACTCTTTTTACCCTCTGGCTGTACATCAGTCTGAAAATCATTCCAGAACAAGAAGTAATTCCACTCTTTGCCTCTTCTTCGCAACAGCTCAAAAACCAAAAGTTTAATTAGACCATGGTAGGACAGTCTACCTGCAAATTTATTGGGCTTGGCCTTGACCTGATGAGCCATCTTAGATAAGATTCTATGGAGAAAATAGGGTAGATTGAGTGGGTTTCTAGTAGTAAAATGATTCATGAGTTTGAAATGGTAAATCATCACCTTGTTATGTCTGCCTTCACAAGTCATATAGACCATAATGGATTTTAGTAATTGTTTCCATTTCTCTTCAAGGAAAGACATAGGAATGTCTTTCTTCCATATCAAATCCTTGCATTCTGGTTTCAAGTAAGACCTGACTTCAACATTTTTTGTGATAGTGGTTTTAAACCATTTTTCTCTAGTCCTGGGAAGATATTTTACCTCGGCTATGAGGGCTTCATCCACCTCGAATTCATCTCGATCGATCACTACTTTCATCGAAATTCAGGGCAAAGGCTTCTGCTACCTACTGGTGAGAACTCTGTATTTTTTTACAATAATTATAACAACCTGCGTCCCTGAACAATTGGCATACCTCCGGGTGCGATTCCAAGTAACTGATGTCATCAAGCTCTTTGATTAGATTTGATCCTCCTTTCATCATTTGTCGCCATGCTCCTGTACACCTGCAATTGAAAAATCATATTTTGGTGGAAAGTTACACAGCGTAAACTTAGGGAGATTCGGCTCGGCTGTGACAGGGACGAGAAAAATGAGGTGAGCATCATATTTTGGCATTGATTACAAGGGATGCAAAAAAGCATGTTGTGATTTGAAACAATCATGGTTGATGACTGAGAGGTATGTAACCATGTAGTTTGATGAAACAATGATCCGAAAAGATTCACTATATCATGTAGAGATCATCTCCCGGTCATGAACGGTTCGTTGTCTTGTCTTTTTAGTGGCTAATTGCAATTATAGAACTTCAAACCCGATGATTTAAATGTGTGAAAGGACGTGCTGACTCCTCCCCTGCTCCTGCAATTTCGGTGGTAAAATAGCCCCGAGTTTCTTTGTTTAAGCTACCGAAAGCTAAGGCTTTCGGTGGCTAATGAACAACCGAAACTTAAGATTTGAATTAGATGAAACAAAAACTAAATGAAAGTTTATTCTAACTTTATTACATGCATAGAGATCTAAAAAATGAGTTTTAAAAAATTAAAAATGTATTTTTTAAAATACATCCTATCACCTAAAATGACATAACTCGATTGATTTATTTGAGAAGATAACAAGACTGTTAGAGGAACAGTTCCGAGAGAGGTATATTTTTTAGGAATTCATTGAGCATCAACTCAATGTGTTCAACAACTTATGACAGGTCGGTCGTATGGTGCCCGAGTACAAGTCTCATTTTATGGAGTTGCTTCGGTATGATTTGCACATGAATACCAAGAAACTCATGGTCAATAGGTTTGTTTTGGCCTTAATGTCATCATTTGTGCAAATTTTAGGATTCTGATGCCTAAAACCTTTCATGATGTTGTCTAGAATTCCCTCATAGAAGAGGAGGAGATTATTAGTGGGGGTCAGAGTAGGAATCTAGCCAGACCAGCAAGACAAGTGTCATCTAGTGTGCAACAGCATCAGACACCAGTTAGACATTCACCCAGATATCGTGGTTTCCAGAGAGGATCCACTTTTACTAAACCTCGATGACCAACACCTCAACAAAAAACTCCTTACAGAGCCCCACAACAACATCGACCACAACAACAACAGTTTATGCCTATTCAGCAGAACATAGTAGAGTTCCAGGCCGGTGGGCCGTCAGCTTCTACTTCAAGTACCAGGAGTACTGGACCGAAGAAAGGGTGTTGGACACGTGGGGAGCCACATTAACAGCTTGACTGCCCAATGGCGAGGACTAGAGCATCTGGATCAGCCCAAACCACTATCGTGGGATATTTTGGAAAGGCCCATAAGATCCACGTAGTGGTGAATAACTGTCAGGAAGAGCACCATTCGACTGTGATCGAGATGTCAGGTACCATCGCTAACTAGACTCTTAGTATTTTGATAGATCTAGGTGCTATAGAGAGTTTCATTTCTGGGGCAGTGCTAAAAAGAATCAAGGTAAAGAAAGTCGAACAAGATGAGTTTATCTTTGTATAAATGGCTTCGGGAGTCAAACGAAAGGTTGGTGGGAAGGTTACAGGCTATAGCCTTAACCTGGGAGAGTTTGTCACTAGGTCCAACCTGTACGTCATGATATTAGGATCTTATGATGTCATGATCGGTACAGACTAGTTGGAATCGCATGAGGTAATACTCAACTATAAGATGAAGCGATTGATCTTGATCGATGATGAGGGATAGAGACACGTGATTGTAGGTCAGAACCAAGGATTTTCCCTGAGGTTCATATCTTCCTTGCAGCTACAGAAGAGCATGCACAAGGGATGTAATATTTATGTGATCCTTGTGTTAAACGAGAAGGGAATAGAGGAAGGTATAGAACACCTTCCGATGGTGAGAGAGTTTTCATATGCCTTCCCTGAGAATTTACCTAGGATGCCACAGGAGAGTGAGTTGGAATTTACCATCGACCTAAAACCAGGAACTGAACCGATAGCAAGAACTCCTTATTGGATGTTGACCCCAGATTTATAGGAATTGAGAATGAAATTGAAGGAGTTGTTGGACTTGAGACTTCTATGTCCAAGTGTGTCACCGTGGGGTGCATATGTTATCTTCATACGGAAGAAGGATGGGTCATGTAGACTCTACATTGACAATCATCAATTGAACAAGGCAACAATCAAGATTCAGTATTTGTTGCCAAGAATTGATGATCTATTTGATCAGATGAAGGGTGCGATGATGTTTTCAAGGATCAAATTGAGATCAGGGTATCACCAGTTATGGAACAAGGAGGATGACATCCCTAATACCTCCTTTAAGACAAGGTTTGGACATTACGAGTTTATTGTTTTACCGTTTGGGCTGACGAATGCCCCAGGTGTATTTATGAGTTTGATGAATGGGGTGTTTAGAGAATACTTGGATAGGTTTATCCAAGTATTCATTGACGATATTTTGATTTACTCTCGGACGATGAAGGAGCATGACGAGAACTTGCACTTGGTGCTAAAGTGTCTATGAGAGAACAAATTGTTAGGGAACCTATTGAAATGCTTGTTTTATGAATCAAAGATTCACTACTTAGGGTATGTCATCTCCGACGAAGGTATTGTTGTGGATCCAACAAAGGTTGAGGATATTATGGAATGGTCTATGTCAATGAATGTCCTCGAAGTGCATAGCTTCATGGGTTTAGTGGGATACTATCGACGGTTCATCGAGGTTTTTTCGAAGATAGAAAATCCGATTACGGAATTGCAGAAGAAGAATAAGAAGTTTGTATGGACTGAGAAATGCACGGAGGCATTTCAGAGGCTTAAGGAGTTGTTGATGACAACACCAATACTAAGGTTCCATGACATGGACGTGGACTTCTTGGTATGTACTGACGCATCCAAGGAAGGATTAGGCAGAGTCTTGATGCAAGGTGGTTGGGTGATCGCTTACATCTCCATAAAGTTGAGAAGGCATGAGGAGAACTATGCAGTGCATGATTTGGATTTGTTATACATTTTTTATTCCTTGATAGTTTGGAGATACTACCTTATTGGATGAAAAATTGAACTAAAAACATACCTCTGTGGACTACAACACATCTTTACGCAAAGAAACTTGAATGCGCGACAACAACGTTGGTCAGAATTGCTTAGTGAGTACGATTTCAAGATTACTTACATAAAGGGAATAGTGAATAGAGTGGCAGATGCATTGAGTCGGAGACCACACATATTTTCAGTGTTGCCTCTTCAGAGGAATCTACATGAAAAGATTCTAACTTTACAGCATGACGATGACTGGTACAAAGAGGTCAAGGATTTTATTGGACAAAACACAAAGATGGTACCCAAATTTGAAGGGTTTACTATGGATGACGACAAACTATTGAGATTTAAAATTCGAATTTACATACCTCCCAATGACTAGTTAAAGAGTTTGATCCTAAACGAGGCTCACTGAGTAGTGTACATGACTCATCCTGGAGTCATGGAGATGAGGGAATACCTTAAACCCTTATTCTTCTGGAAAGGAGCGAAGGTAGACATAGTCAACTACATGGCCAGATGTCTAGAATGTCAGCAGATGAAGGTTGAGCATAGACACCCGACAGGACTACTACAACCACATGCTATTTTAGAATCTAAATGGGAGGTCATTTCGATGGATTTGATTGTTGGATTACCACTGACAGTGATCAAAATCAGGACCAGGGGGCAAAAATTTGCTCAATTTTCAAAGTGATCGGATTGAGACAAAAACAGTTCCATTGCGTCCGTCTTGTTTTCCCGATTCCGGCGGTATATTTATTTTTGCGAATGGAGTCTGTATGGAGGAGATATCGCGATTTTACCGTCGAGTCAAAAAGGTCAAATTTGGGTGTTGACTGTACCAGTCCATACAGTCCGTACAGCCACGTGGCAGGGCCGTACCAGTATGATGATGTGGCAGTTGGGGTGATGTGGGACATTTTCATTTGACGGTTGTCAGCGAATCGGGTGTTGACACATGTCCGTTTATGGGCAAATAATATGAGGACACGTGGCCCAATTGGAGGGCGCCACGTGTCCCCTCATTTTTGGCTATTTGGTTTTTGGTTTAAAAATTTGGCGGCCGTGGGATTTGAACCGGCGACCTCCCCTCTTGCCAAATCTTTAACACATTTTCGCTAG
>CBVK0100286048.1:0-23535 GCA_900067695.1 Picea abies | reverse complement strand
GAGATTGGAAGACTGTATTATTGGTTTTGGCTGGAGAAACTTGTGGGAGGATTGAGACAGGGGCACCTATTTTTGGGAGTTTTGGGCCTGGGGGCCAGGAATCCTTACGGAATCCTGGAGCTAGGGAGCCGAAGAGGCTCTGTTCCTAGCTGGCTGGGTGGTTAGACAATTTTGGGCAGTGCATCAAGCAGAGTTGGGGACAACAGAGTTGGGGATAGAAGTAGCATCAATTAGAGGTATGTATTTTCATTATTCTGTTGTGTTATGTAATTTATTATGATCTGCTCATATATTTTTAATTATGTTGAATGGTTATATGGTGGTTATGAATTGTTATATGCTGACTACGGAATTGTAAAGATGTTAGGGCAACACTTCTCTTATTAAATTTATTTATGTTTTATAAGGCTCTGTTGGAAGAGACCTTACACATGGTATCAGAGCCCTAGTTTAAAAAACTTGGACCAGGGCCTACCCACCTACCCAATTTAGGAAGGGAACTATTCCCACCCAGAAATTTAAACAACCCCCACCCAGAAATTTAAACAACTTCTAATTAGTTATATTGAAACCCTGAATAAATTGTTTAGGGTAAATATATATTGAAATCAACCCTGAAAACTTGCAACCTGAAAACCTTGGGAAAGAGGGGCCCTGAAACCCTTTAATCAGATATAAATCTGGGCCCGAGGGTCAAGCTCAGATTCAAATTTCCAGCTCCAGCTCCACCTAACCTGCAAGCCAAACCCACTAATATCTATTATATACATATCTATATATAAACATTATTCTCATTGAAAGTAAAAAGGGTATAATATTATACATATTGATAGTGTTAAATAAATTTTAACACTCGTTTCAGGTAAACAAACAAATAATAAAACAAAAAAATACATATATTTATATAAATGTATATATCAAATCTTCCCAAGAACTTCTAAACAGATATATAAATAACTATATATAAATAAGCATATATATATATATAAGTAATAAAGAAAAGGTAAAAGAAAACAAAAACCTGGTGGGCCCGAGGCCGAAGTCAAATGTTTTATTCTGAATCTCTTTAGTCCCCTAGCTATCGAACACATTCCAAATCACAACACAAGCCTATGCACAGCCAAGAGTCAAATCCTGCCTCAAAGACCAAGCATCAAGTTCCCAGGTGTTATATATTGCACAATGCAGCAAACACAACACACATCACCAAAGACCGAACACCAAGCCACGAGGAGGAGCCACTTTTCACACAGGTCGACACCAAAGATCGGACACCAAGCCATGAGGAGGATCCCATCATGGGCATTTTTGTTTGCACCAAAGCATAGTGCACAGGCGCCAAGTAACCTAGAGGAGAAGCACTGCTATGCTCAACACATTATCCAGCTACCCTAGTGCCCAAGTGCTTAATACAAATCCATACTCGATGATAATATGGGTTCGCTTCATACCTGTCATGTATGTTCATTGTTTAATCGACACTACGACTGCAACTCGTATCACATGTAACGCATCCGGGCCAAATGTCTACCACTTCTGAGCCATGGGAGTCTACATGTCGAGATGTTCAATACCTATCACAGTTATACCATACAACACAAATCTCAACATTAAGCAGCAAGCCTTTTCTTTCCAGACAAAAAAAAATAGAGGCTATTAACAACATGTCCACAGGTTGCCATGTGCAGAGCCATTAAGGATGGGGAGTTCTATAGTGCACTACGCATCCGTGGATAGACCTTACAAAAAAAATATTGGGTCAATTACCTCATTGGCCAAGCTCCAAACAAAGCATCAGCCCAAGTCACAAACCTCTGGGAAGATCCCACAGGCCAAGGGAGGAACCTGCAAGAAACTAAAATCTAGCGCACCTGCACCAAACACAACACACAACATAAACAAGTCAAGCCAAACCCTAGCGCCTAAGCCCGCAAATGCACCAAGCCCGTAGGCCTTTGCCAAGCTACACAAAGAAGCAAATACACAAGCACCAAAATCCAATGCATATCCTTAAAGCTACACAAATACACAGTAAGATTACAAATGAAACACCCGATAATCTCCATCGGACTCCATTGCTACAAAAAAAAAAAAAATTGTTAAACAAAAAAAAAATGTGTTACCTATTATAGTTGCGGCCAGGTAGGTGTGGACGACAGGATTCGAACCTGTGCGGGCAGAGCCCACATGATATCAAGTCATGCCTAATAACCACTCCATCACGTTCACAACCAAAGCCAAGCACCTGCGCCAAGCCACCAGGAGAAGTCAGACTAAGCGCCCAAGCAACAACGCCATACATCAGATCCAAAAATGAAAATGAAAGAGGAGGCTGGCCATGGTGGCCGATCGTGTAGCCAGGGGCCTCGCAAGAGGAAAATATTGTGTGAAAATGAGAGTTTAGGGTTAGGTTAGGGAGAGAGGGAGGAAATGGGGGCAGGTCACATGGGCTTCATGCGTGCCCATGCTTTATTATATTTTAATTTTTCTATTATTATTTTAATTTATATTATTATTATTTTTTTTTGTATATTATTTGTTTTTTGTTTTGTTGTATTTGATTATTGTAATTTATTTATATATATATATATATTATTTATTTATTTTTATTTTATTAAATATTCTTATATAATTAAATTTTAAATTTTAATTGCTTAAATTTAGTTTAAACTTTAATTAATTAATAATAACACAAGAAAACATAAATTTAAATATTATATGTTTTAAAATAAAATAAAAATAATTATGATTAATCAAGGTGATTAAGTATGCTTTATTAGTATAATTAATGTAATTAATTAAAAGTAATTAATCATTAGAATAAAATCACTAATTAATCATTAATAATTAATGTTTAAATTATATTTAATTTTAGGATTCATGTTTAAATTTAAAACTAGTTAAAGTGACTAATTAAATTGTTTAAAGCGAAAAGTTTAAGGACTTAGACCAGGATAAGAGGGAGGGGGCTTCGTGCGCACTGGGAAGGTAAGTTACAGGAATGGGTGAGTGTGGTACAGTGCTAGCACAACTACCAGGTGAGAGGGTCAATTGTTTTCTTAGGCAAAGGTCTCAAGCTTATACGCTTTAACCCTAACCTAACCACTTCCCTTAAAGAGAGTAACGTTTGTTTACAGACCAGTAAAAAAAATTTACGCCTAACCCTATTTTCTAGTTTAAGTTGCACAAATGTGAATTTCCCTAGATGTTCCCTGACAAAATTTGGTTGATGCAGATTCAAGTATAAAGGATGGTTAGGACGAGAGGAAATCAAGGCAGAGGGGCATCGATGTAGAGACCGCCAACACCGCCACCACCATCGCCTGAATTAGCTCTCATACTGTGCTCTTTGGAGGCCATAAATGAGACTTTAAAGGGGCTTCAGCCACTAGGGACTGAAGTGGAGCCCCCACCATCGAGAATGGGTAATTATGAAGCATCGAGGGATTCAGGGGGAGGGCCTCCACCCGAAGACATCACTAGAGAACTACAGAAGATCAAACTTCCAGAGTTTGCTGAGGATCGTGCTAGTGAACATGCAGAGGCATGGTTGGAAGGCATGCCAAGGTCTTTCTCCTTAAGAGACTATGTGTCCACGTCGAAGGAGAAAATAGCAATTTTTCAGTTGAGAGACAATGCCTTGAACTGATGGGGCAACCTGGAGAGGCAGTTTCACCTTACCCCAGACATCGTCTCTTGGGAAATTTTTTAGAAGAGGTTCCAAAGGAAATATCTACTAGCTTACTATGAGGAACAACAGGTGGAAATGTTTCATGCTCTAGTACAGGGAAACAGGACCGTAGAAGAATACGAGATCAAGTTTATGGAATTGGTAAAATATGTTTCATACATGGATAATGATCAACGACAGGGAGAACGCTTTGTCTATGGGTTAAACCCTAAGGTAAGGGCCATGGTGCAAATGTGGAAGCCATCTTCAGTAGCGAAAGTAGTTGAAAATGCACGTTATGCTGAGGAACACATGAACTTAAATGGAGGTATGAGGTTGACCTTTCCACATCGTACTGGATTTGTTGGGAAGGCCCCTAGGAAATTCGCCAGGGGAGGGAGCTCCAGGCCACCTCCATATGGTAATAGAGTCGCACCAAGGAAATTCGCCATAGGTATTTCAATGGCAGCGAGTGTAGCATCCCGCTCATCACCAATGACGTAGGCAGGTCCACGACCATCTCAGGGAGCAGCAAGTAGGGGCAGGGGTTCCAGGGGAAGGAACTCATTTCAGATACCGTCACAGAGCATTACACAAGTTCAATATTGGGTTGCATGTTGGGGATGTGGAGGACCCCATTAATAGCGTGACTTCCCAGAGTTACAATCAAGATTTTTGCATAGAGAAGAAAAGGCCCCGATGGGAAGAGCAAGTGGTAGCAAACAGATTTATGCAGCAGTTAATAATCGCTAGGAAGAACATCAATCCACGGTGGTGGAATTGTCAAGTACACTAAATCATATCAATGTTAAAATTTTATTTCATTCTGGTGCTACAGATAGTTTCATTTCACCATCTGCATTAGAAAAGAGTGGGTTGGCAACCTACGAGCATGATGACTTTAAACAAGTCGAGATGGCTTAGGAATAAAAACAAGCAGTAGGACCTAGCGTTGATAGTTCTTTAGTAGACCTGGGGGTGTGTACTACCAGGTTGAAAGTATATGTCACAACTCTCGAGGTGTATGACCTAATCATTGGAATGGATTGGTTAGAATCCCATCGAGCTATGGTAGATTGTTTCGCAAAAAGGGTGCTTTGTGTTGATGACGAGGGAAGGCCAGTATAGATCCACGGTGTACGGAGAAAGGTGTCTCTACACTTTATTTCAACTATGAAGGTTAAATGGTGCATGAGGCAAGGGTGTTGACTTTATGTAGTGGAAGCAATGAGTGAAAGGAAAGGAGCCTCCTTGGATCAGTACCCAGTATTGTCAGAATTTAAAGATGTTTTTTCGAACGAGTTACCAGGGTTACCTCTTGAGAGGGAGCTTGATTTTACTATTGAGCTAAAACCTGATGCAGAACAAATTTCCAAGACTCCGTATAGGATGACAGCGCTAGAAATTTGTGAGTTGCAGATGAAGTTGAAAGAGCTACTCGACTTAGGACTAATAAGGCCTAGTGTCTCACCTTAGGGTGCACCAGTGATTTTTGTGAAAAAGAAGGATGGTTCCTTACGACTGTGCATAGATTATAGGGACTTGAACCATGCTACCATGAAAAATAGGTACCCAATGCCACAAATAGATGATCTCTTCGACCAGATGAAAGGAGCAACGGTATTCTCAAAAATTGATTTGCGATCAAGGTTTTACCAGTTAAGGATTAAGGAAGGTGATATTCCTAAAACTGCCTTTCGAACTTAGTTTGGGCATTACGAGTTCATCGTAGTACCTTTCGAATTGACCAATGTGTTAGCAGTATTCATGAGCCTTATGAATGGTGTATTCCGAAAGTACTTAGACCGCTTTGTACAAGTCTTTTTAGATGATATCCTCATCTATTCCAAGAACGAAAGAGAACATGAGGAACACTTACGAGTGGTGTTGTCTTGCCTTAGAGAGAACAAATTGTATGGGAAGTTATCGAAGTGTTCCTTCTTCCAGAAATAAATCCACTATTTAGGTCATATCATTTCTGGCGAAGGAATCTCTGTGGACTCAGAAAAGGTAAAGTCCATTATGGAATGGACAGTGCCGAAAAATGCTCATGAGGTAAGAAGCTTAATGGGGCTAGCAGGTTACTATCAGAGATTTTTGGAAGGGTTCTCTAAAATAGAAAAACCCATCACCACTTTGCAATGCAAGGGGGTCAGGTATGAATGGACAGAAGAATGTGATAGTGCATTCATCGAGCTTAAGAGGTTACTAATTAGTGCACCGATTCTATGAGTGTCGGATATGGAAAAGGACTTCACAGTCTACACAGATGCCTTGAAGCAAGGGTTGGGGGTCGTGCTAATGCAGGATGGAGGAGTGATATCTTATGCGTCAAGGAAGTTGAAGAAACATGAGGAACTTTACTCTACTCATGATTTAGAGTTGGCAGCTGTAATGCTAGCTCTGAATCTTTGGAGGCACTATCTAGTAGGGAGAAACTTTGAGCTCAAAACAGACCATCAAATTTTAAAACATCTCTTCACTCAAAGGGATCTGAATGCCAGGAAAAGGCGATGGAGTGAGTTCATGAGTGAGTATGATTTTGGTATTTCATATATCAAGGGAAAAGAGAATGTGGTCACAGATGCCTTGAGTAGGAGGCCATGTGTCTTCTCCTTTGTACCCTTAAAAGTCAATCTGAGGGAACGTGTGTTGACACAACTCCATGGAGACAGTTGGTATTTAAAGGTTACTTCAAACCTCCAGAGTGGGAGGCAGTTAGATCCAAAGGATGAAGGATATAGTCTGGAAGCAGAAGGACTATTAAGATATCAAGGAAGGATGTACATCCCCGAAGGTGGGGATACTCAAATCATCATACTGAAGGAATCCCATAGAGAACTTTATTGTGCACATCCAGGTGTAAAGAAAATTTACGCAGGCATGAGGAAGCTCTTCTTATAGGTAGGCATGAAGCGCAATGTAGTCCATTTCGTCGCCAAATTCCTAGAGTGTCAACAAGTGAAAGACGGCCACCATCACTTGACAGGTCTCCTACAACCACATGATGCTCCTATGTCCAAGTGGGAAGTCATCTCTATGGATTTTGTGGTGGGGTTACCGCTCACATCTCATAGAGACAATGCCATTCTTGTGATAGTTGATAAGTTAACCAAGAGTGCTCATTTTATTCTGGTTAGAGACACTTATGATGTCACTGATGTGGCACACATGTTTGTAAGTGAGGTAATCTGTTTGCACGGGATACCTAAGAAGATCATTTCATATAGGGACTCTAGATTCACTTCTAGGTTTTGGACAAGTTTGCAGTCAGCGTTGGGGACTCAATTGAACTTAAGCACAACTTATCATCCTGAAACAGATGGGAAAACCGAGAGAGTAAATCAAGTCATGGAAGACATGCTTAGGATGTATGTCATGGATAATCAAAACCATTGGGAGAAGTACCTACCTTTAGTAGAGTTTGCCTACAATAACAGTTTTCATAGCTCCATCAGAATGCCACCCTACGAAGATCTATATGGAAGGCCATGCAGAATGTCGTTGAGTTGGGAGAGGTTATAAGACCAAGTAACAAATGGGCCAGAATTTATTCAAGAGATGGAGGAATAGGGGATTCAGATTAGGCAAAGACTAAAGGAAGCACAGGATAGACATAAAAGTTATGCGGATGCACATATGACTGATCGAAGTTATAAAGTGGGAGATCAGGTTTTCATTCGTATCAGGCCTAATAAGAGTACCATTCAGTTCGTGAAGGGGACAAAGTTGTCACCTCAATTTATCAGACCATTCAAAATCCAAGAGAAAATTGGACCCATTGCCTATCGTCTCGTACTGCCACCCCACTTGCATAAAACTCATAACTTTTTTCATGTATCTGTTCTATGTCATTATGTTGCTGATGAATCACATAAAATAAATTGGAAGGAATTGCAGGTATCAGACATGGGAACCCTCACAGTAGAACCATTACGCATATTGGACCGTAGAGTCCTACAACTCAAGAACCATATGATAGACCAAGTTAAGGTCCAGTGGGACAAGTTTAGTCCAGGATCTACTACTTGGGAGGATGCCGAGACATTACGACGAGATTATCCCTCACTTTTTTTTACCACCTCAAGAATATGTTTCTCGAAGGTTGGGTGTATGTAACGCCACCTTTTGACTTAGACAGCTAGGATTACCTGAGGCCTAAACACCTTTATTTTCTATTCACAATGAAACTATTAAATGATACACTTGAAATTTTAAGACGTATGAACCTTTATGAATGTTTAAAAGTATTTGAATAATGATGGATATGATGCGATATATTGTGAGAATGTAAATTTTATGAATATTTAAATGTTATTGATGATTATGGATATGATGTGATCTACTATGCGAATGTAAATTCTATGAATGTTTAAGTGTTACTAATGATGAAGGATATGATGCGATATACTATGTGAATGTGAATCCTATGAAGGTTTAAATGCTATTTGAATGATGTTGGATATGATGCAATCTATTATGTAAATGATAATTCTATGAATGGGTAACGTTAATTGAATTATGGGGATATTATGAGATCTATTTCTAACTTGAAAACTTGATGTTAAAATTATTGGTATGTGGATACCGAATGGAAATTATGGTTGTAAGCAATTACATGATGATAATGCATAGATATGTACGAGTTTGTGTCACAGACTAATCTGCAGGTTATTAGGCTATGAAATGTCCAAGGGATAATGGTGATGAAAGTGGATGTCATGACCACCGACCAAGAAACAGTATGGTATGAATCTTTGTATGTGAAATTATATTGGTTGGATACATTGATATGATATGTGGACCAGTGCAGGATTTTAGGAGGTGAAACTGCCCAAAACCAAATAAACGGTGACAAAACTCCTAGCAACATGGTGCTACTATATGTTCCATTGTAGGGTGTGGATCCTAGTCCTGTTAGGAGGGGTGGAGGAATTTCCCACCATGTATCCTCCGAAACCTGGAGTCATGGGAGGACGGTGTTAGCTCACGCTCTCCTAGATGTGTGATGATGACTGTCAGTTGTCTGCTAGGGAAGCTTGGTCAAGATAGTGACACTTCCTCTTACGGGTTCTATTTGGAGTTAGGTCAATATAGTTGACGCTCCAAGATAGTCCAATAGAGGAAGGATAGGAATGGAAGATGGAAGTAAGTTAGGGAGGAAGGATGAGTAGAAATAGTTGAGAGTGTAAGGAGATTTGCCTTATGGTGGAATTTATTGTTTTCCTTTTGAAAATAAAATGTGTATATATGAATATTCATAATTACGTAACCAAACCAAAATTGTCTAAATAAAATTTTTGAGATAGATTATTGTAATTAAGGGAATTCACAAACATTTCATTGATTTATTATCTTTTATAAAATGAATAGTCTTGTTGATTGGATTGGATGCATACATAAATTACTATAAGAGTGATAGTTATTATTATTAGTACATGCACAAGACTTGTATGTACTAGCTACACATGCATTTCTTGTACATGTACACTAGTATGTATGAGTTTTCTTGGCTTACTTACTAATATCTTGGCTTACTTACTAATAATGTCGGTTATTTGATATGAATTTGTGAACCATGTGTCTTTTCCCTTGTATCATAAAATACTCAACATTCGAGACGAAGTTTCCTGAAGGGTGGGTGTATATAACAACCCTAGTTAAATAATTAATTGTCATAGTTAGATATTTGTTTAAAGTATATTAATTTAATTAATTAATTAATTAATTGTCGTGATTAAATATTTGTTGAATGTATATTAGTTTAATTAATTAAATTATCATAATTAAATATTGGTTTAAGGGATATTGGTTTGATAGATTATTAAATTTTATGTTGGAGATATTAATAAATTATTAATTAATATTTTGTATTGAATGATGGAACCATTAAGGAGAAGGGGATAAGTTGGTTGGCATTGAATGGAGGGATAAGGTGGGTGAGTCTTAATGAAAGGGAGAAGGCGATGAATGAGAGAGGGGGGGGGCAAAGGAGGATATGAGGGGGAAAAACACTCGGGAGAAAGGAACTTTTGGCAGTGAGAATTATTTTTCATAGGGGAGACTGTATTGGGGATTTTTATTTTTGGGAGATTGGAAGACTGTATTACTAGTTTTGGCTAGAGAAGCTTGTGGGAGGAATGAGACAGATGCACCTATTGCTGGGAGTTTTGGGCTCAGGGGCTAGGAATCCTTACGGAATCCTAGAGCTAGGGAACTGGAGAGGCCCTGTTCCTAGCTGGCTAGGTGGTTAGATGGTTTTGGGCAGTGCATCAAGCAGAGTTGGGGACAATAGTAGCATCAGTTAGAGGTATGTATTTTCGTTATTCTGTTGTG
This sequence comes from Picea abies, assembly GCA_900067695.1. Lineage (NCBI taxonomy): Eukaryota > Viridiplantae > Streptophyta > Pinopsida > Pinales > Pinaceae > Picea > Picea abies. Next base: position 13,529 of record CBVK0100286048.1, on the reverse strand, counting down.
TTATGTAATTTATTATGATCTGCTGATATATTTTTAATTATGCTAAATGGTTATATGTTGGTTATGAATTTTTATATGCTGACTAAGAAATTGTAAAGATGTTAGGGAAACACTTCTCTTATTAAATTTATTTATGTTTTATAAGGATCTATTGGAAGAGACCTTACAAAAATCTATCTCTCTGTAGCTCCAAAATGTTTTCTCTTGTTCTGCCCTTTCTCCGCTACATCATAATTGACCTGAGATTTTTCAATAAACCAAAATATTCTCGTAAGATAGATATTCAATGAATGTGTATGTGTACTTATGAGAGACTCCTTGAGGTGTATTTATATGTTTTCCAAGTAACTTATCTCCTTGATTTTAGGGATTCTTGAACTTTCTTGTTGCAACCACTTTACCCTTTCATTAATGACTTGTAGCCAATTAAAGGATTGTTAACCAATCTTTGGGGCTTCCAACTTAATGAGGGAATATCTCCCTAATCGTGAGGAACCATGTGGCTTACCACCTATCACTGGAAACAAAATGATGAGGACTATTCGTCTATGAGTGTGCTACCTACATTTGCGTTGTCCTTCATGTCCTTATTCCTCAAATAACTTCAGGTCTCATGACCACACCTCCGAGGCTTCGTGTAGACTTCACCAAATGCACCCAACACATCTATTTACATCAACCACTCTTGTTGACATCAATGGAAACTAACTCACCGTCAATATCAATCAAAATTATGGGGTATATTGAGCGCTTTGAGTGTTGACATCAATGACAATGAACTGTCCAACACTTCAAGTCCTATCTTGAAAACTACACTAAAAAACCATAACTAAAAATTCTCTAGTTTAAGGACCTAAAAGTATATTTTTAGGCTCTTGTACCTATATAATGGTTCTTTCATGTCTCTAATGAATTATACATGTTGAGGTATTCATGTTTATAAAATGAAAGAGAACCAAAAACAAAGTTTTCCTATCAGATGTATTCATAACATGGTAACCTTCAATTATTCCATGTAGATACATGTGGAAGCTACATCGACACCTCATGATTCATCCATGTGGATTAAGTAATCCATGGATTTCACTAGATACATATAGAATAAATAGAAATAATATAAAACCATCACCGTAATGACTAAGAGAGGGTGTTATAATGATAACTGAAAAGAGGGGAAAGGGTTTAACTTCTATTGTAGCAATTTAGTGGTCCATAGTAGAGTAAGTACCAATAGGAGTAATGAGATTAATAGTGAAGAGGATAAAGAGAAACATGTAGGTGACTATAGTAGACCATGATGTCTTAGATCCCCATAGTGGGCTTGGTGATCTTTCTATTTTTCATTTTACTCTTTGGGTTTTAAGAAGGAATGCATAATCCTTCATTTGTTGGATTTTTCACCCACATTGGGTTTATCTAAGGTAAATATCCTATTCATAGAATTACTTTATGTGTTTTTTCTACTATTGTTCCATTTTATTTAATTAAATAATTTCCATGATGCATAGATATTTTTATGTTGAATCATTAAATATACAAAATAAATAGATGTGTGGTTGATAATAGGCTCATTGTAGTAGCAATAAGCATAAGATTTGTTATAATGAACCAATCATTGATATATCCAAGATGGTTTATATATCATAATTATTAATAAGGATGTTATATAGTGGGAAGTGAAATATACTTTCAAGTATTGACTTACAATTTGGAATCATTAATGGCATGTTTAAATATTTATAGTCGATGCCTCATGTGTGAACAAGGCCCCAAATGTTTAATAAAGGAACAAATCATTTTGATCAATTTATTCGTTTCATATCACTTATTGTATGTTCTATTGAAAGAGAGTTTTAAAAAATTTCTTATATTTTCTCTACACAATTGTATCTATATACCATTATCTGTATTTTGGATTCACTATATCTATCTATATAATTGTTTAAATCAGTTACTAAATGTTTCTTATAAACATGTAGATTTTCTAGGTAGGGGATTTCTCTAGAATATTTTCATTCCATCCATTTCCAGGTACATGTGAACCTCTCATTCCTAACTAACAAAATTTCACTTAGTTAATAAGATTTCTTCATGTTCAAAATCTAAATATATAAAACACAAACCAATGGCAAATAATAAGCTCATTGACATTAGGAATAAGTACATGTTACATGTGTTTGCGATAACATTGAGATATGATTGTATGTAGAAACTCTTCTATAACAGTTTCTCCTAAACTCAAATTTAGAATATAATAAAAAAATAATTACTACAAAAATGATTTAAATTCATAATCAAAATTTATTAAATTCATTATTTACCATTAATAAAAATAAAATTATATAAAATAATATGCCCTGAGTAATGAGAAAATATGTATACTAATATTTAGTTCATACCACAACTAATTAAGCAAACTAAATACGATCAAACACATAATTACAAATAATTGATAATAAGATGTCTAAAACACAAAGTAATATCGAAATGCTTTGATATAAGCTCATTGACACTAGGAATAAACACACGTGAGATGTGTTTTCAATAACCTACACATCTTGGAACTCAAAGAAACCCTTTTACAATAATTTATCCTCCTGAATTCAATTTTAGAATAAATAAAAAATAATTACTAAAAAATGATTTAAATTCATAACCCAAAAAATTAAACTTTGAATTGAACATTAAATTCATAATTTACCATTAATAAAAAATAATTTACTCAAAATAAAATGCCATGAGTAATGAGGAAATCCTTATATTAATAGTTATTTCATATCACAACTAATCAAAGACATTAAATACAATCAAACACGTAATTAAAAATACAATCAAACACGTAATTAAAAATAATTAATTTGATAATAAAATCTATTTTTTTAAAATACTTCATAAATTTAATATCCTAATAATGATCAAATAACCCCCCAAAAAACAATAACTTATAATTAATATAAATAAATCCATGTCATTTTTTACACAATATTCATAGATAAATCATAATACCTTATATGAAAATCAGTGTTGACAAGTGACACCACTTGAAAGATCTATAGAATTGAAATGTGTCGCATAATATAAAGTATGCTTAAAAGTGTAAAATGTATCCTCTTGCGAAGGTATGTAGGTGTTTGAAGTAACCTTGTGAAGGTGTGAGAACACATGCATGAATGGGTTGCCTAATAATGCAAACAATGTTAAGGATGAGAATTGTGAAGGTGTTTGTCCCTCTCTGTGATCCTCATGATTTAGGAATAGAATTGTGAAGGTGTTTATAGTTGTCCCTCTCTGTGATCCTCATGATTTAGGAATATAACTTCATGTTTTCTCCATCATTGAGAGAAGGTGTTGTATTTTATATATTTTTTTTGTCTTTTGTAAGTTGATAGCTGATTTTTGATTGCTTATAAGATGGAAACACTTAGATTAGAGCACTTGATAACTATGTTTATGGGAAATATTTTTCCTATAAGCTATGTTCTTCTTACAATGCTTGGTTGGTTGTGAGTATGTGTACTAGGACATTAAAAAAAAAAAAAATACATCTTGGTTGTATGTGATTATGTTTACTAAGAAATTAATGAAAAAACAATATCCATATTGATAGAATAGTACAAAGTTGCGTAGCATGGTACTAAGGTTTTTCAATATGTTTTATAATTCACATAATAAGTAAATTTTAAATGTTAGAATTTAAAGGATCAAATGTATATTATATAATTTATAGTAGTATTATAATCTTTTATTGGTAAATTAATATTATGGAAGTTTTAAAAATAGGTAAAAGTAATTTATCATATGGAATCGGACAAAGGAGTTCAAGAATTAAAATAAAATAAAATAGTGTTATGCATATTTGAGGTTCAACTAACCAAAATTTGGAGTAAAGGTTGGGGTGGGAGGTTGTCAAGTTATAGAGATGTGTGGAATTGTGAAATCATAATACTAGATTACAGGAAATTCATATAATTCTAACAATAAATATTTAATTTATTCTTTTAAAAGGTTAACTATTGTTTTAGCCCTTTGAATATATGTAATTTCTTTTTTTAAAAGGTCGAGTCTTGTTGTAGGATTTTGATTAGAGGAGTTTTAAGTCGAAGAGCCTTGAATTTAAAGATAGTATTGGATGTTTGGTGAAGGCATTGTTTTTGTAATGATGGAATTTACGTACTTTGAAATTATTTCAAGGTTAACTTATTTTATACTTGAGAGGCATCATGACCTAGGTGATAGACCTTGAATTAGCAATGCAATGAGATTTGTCTTTGCAAGTTTTTTGTTGGAAGTGAAGTATTTCAAGTAGAAGGGTGATATGTGATACCTTGGTTTTGATTCCTTATATTAAATAATGTATTTTGTTAATTTATGAAAGGACTCAGTTCCCAAACAATTAAAAGAGGTCAGTGTGCCTAAGAAATGTAATGTTTTGACCATTATTAATAATAAACTACATCATTGGTTGTTAGACATACAAGGACAAGAGTTATAAGAGGATATGATTCCACAAGAGAGGGGGATTAGGGGGATAAGTATTTTTATTATATTTTATTTACCCATAATTGTTTTAATTGAGAGAAGTGGTTACATCAGCTTCTTGGGGAAGGGATTGTGGTTCTTTCTTTTCAAGTAATTATATAAACCCATCTTTGCGATGTTTAGGGGGTTCTCTCTTCTGTCATTTATTTTCACTCTTTCACTCAATCATTATTCTTCATTCATTCTTGATCGTGGCTTGGGGAAAGAAAAATGAATTGCTGGTAGAGAATCCATTGTTGGTTGGATGTAGTGACTGCTGGTATATTCTAGCCATGAATTAACACCTACTTGTTTGATATGCATTGGCATGTGTTAAGTTTTTCTCACAACTACGAATCTTGAGAGTCCCAACATGGAGATTCTTTACCAGATGCACTGGAGCTCTGGAAGGAGGTGGACAACCTAAGGGACTGCATGGAAAAGAAGGGGGTCTATTCTCTTGGGTTATGCAGGCTGGAGAGAAGAGATTCGATGTACTTTGGGTTGATGTGTGTTGAGAAGCTTATGAGATCTTGAGTGTTGACTATTTGGGAAGTTGAGTGACACCCTGGAGCCATCCTTATGGATTTGTAGCCCTATCTCGGGGGTGACATTGTTGTTGAGACTTGGAAAAATAGTGTCTATGGTTGAGTGGAACGTCCTTTTTCTGTAGCTAGTTGGTGATTCGTTTCATTAAAGATAAGTTTTCTCTTTCATGGTTTCATTTACCTATATATTTCTTTTTGTTGTGTATTACTTGTTATCTCTGAGATTCGTTTTTATAATATGCATGCTTGTTGTTCATTGTTGTGTATGGAATTATATTCATTTTATTTATGTTGTAGCATGAATATTGATCTCTACATGTGAATCTTTCATGCCTCTTTATTAATTAAAAATTTATCAGAATTCGAAATCAGTTCAGAAGTGAGTTTTGAAGTAGCGTGGCCATCCTGTGGGTGGTTGGGTAAATTATAGATTGGCATCAAAGCAGTTGGTTTACAACATCGGGCCTTCAAGGGCCTACTACATGTGAGGATAGAATTTTTGGAAGTGAAATCAATTAAGGGCTTTTGAATAGTGTCAGTGGGGGTGGGTGGGGGTGGGGATTGTTGTTTAAACCTTGTCTTTCACCGGGCCTATAAACCGGCTCCAGGTTGATTCTCCATGCCATGAATTCCCAACAATTTACTCCATCATTATCAGAGAAAAAAAAGTGACAATTATGCCCGACAAGAAAACCATTTCTCAACAATCATCGATCTAACCTCTCCATGGGTTTTCCACTGTTGATCTGTGATGGGAATTATTTTTCTATCCCAAATGCATGGGAAAATTCTTGATGAAATGGTTTATTAACGAAAGGGAAGCTTACATTACTTGTGTGTAATGAAGAGAGAGCTATGGAATCCTGCACTAGGCGTAAAATTTTATGTCATGGGTTCCACCATACCGAAGATCGATAGATAGGACTATTAACCTGGAGAAAACTCCATGTTTTGGGGTTGAGACTATCCATTAGTTAAAAAAAAAAAAACTTCGAAAGACTACCCATTAGTTTAAAAAACAAAAGAACTGAGTTTAGATCTATTTTCTTATTTTGGCCATAACGAGAGAAAATTAAGTCATATTTGGATGAAACATATGCGCTATGTCCACAGGGAATAGATCTACAAAAGTGTCAAAGAGAGCCATTGTCCATTTATGCTTAGATTTGTCAAAAATTGCAAAATAGTGATTTTTTTAAGATCTCGGTCTAGATAATTGGAAGAGGTCCTAATTAAGCCAGAATTCATGGAGAGAGTCCAGAAAGAAAACACAAAAATATCACATGAAGGGATTGAATAAATCCTAAGAGGATTGGAATGGGGATGTTGAAATAGGCCCAAATCCACTATTATGGGCCACTTTTTTGGGATTTTTGAGATTTTTGGAGGAGGAAAAGTGACGAAGATCACAAAATAAAAAAAAATTGTTCACTAGAAATTTGATGCATGAATCAAGAAAAACAAGTTTGGTTTAGTGAAAAGTTTCCAAAAGTGCATAGATTAAGAGATAGTTAGTTTTGCTAAAACTTCTATGCTTGGAAAAAGGGGTGAAAAAGGGAAAAATGGTCTCTTCCAGATTGTTGTTGTTTTTTATGGAGCATCAGCTTGAAAATATGAGAGTTGTTATCAATTACTTGTCATTATTTTTAGCTATTCCTCATATAAAAGTTTCTCTATTTCCTGACATATTATCTTTTGCAATTAACTGAAGTTCCCATTTCAATAAAATTACACTAGTGGAGAAAATGCACAAATGGGTTGAAATCGACTTTTTCACGAAGCCCTATGTAATACCCCTGTTTCCCCCAGATTGTAAATATAACTATTCCTAGACAAGAGACTATGGTAGAATAAATGTGTTTGAATGTTTGATTTGATGAACCTTGTATAAAAGGGTCAATGTATGAATTTATGTTATTAATAGAATTTGAATGTGTGTTTCACAACTGCTGAAAGGGGGATAGTTTTCCAGGATAGACCATGGATGCTATGAGAGAGATGGTGAGGGGAAACCAAGAATTTTTTAGATGACCCTCACCATACCAATAACTACTGGGTGTAATTTCTCAACAGTCCTCTGACCCGAAAATGAATTACCAGTCAGGTTGGTAGTTGAAAGGCCATCCTCAAGAGTTAACGAGGAGATGGGGTAGGGTACCCATGTGTAAGGCTTCCAAGCCTGACCATGAATGGGGATTCAGACCCATGTAACCTTGCTAAGGAAGGAAATAAAGGAGGTAATTCAAGGATAGAGACATATCTGCAAGATAGCAAAGTAGAAAAAACACTCTCCCGAGAAGAGCACAGAGGATACTTTGACTTTGGAAGTTGAGAGAAAAGATGAGAGGAAAGCTTGTTTTTGCTATAATAATCTTGGGGAAATTTTTTGCTACTAGATGATAAACGAGGTTGATGAGCGAACTAAGGAAGTGCTCATGCATAACTCCTTGCTCGGAGTAGAGAAAAACAATTATGAAGACCTTGTGGGAGGAGGTGAGTAACCTTCGTCCCTGACTATCGTGGAACAAAGAGAAAGAATCTCTCTTAGAGCATCATGGTCTAGCTCGGGGGTGGCAAGGGGTAAATCCATCAAGAGTGATTTTGTCTATGGTTGGGAGGAAATAGGCATCCCTTTCAATAGTTGCTTCACATTTTCTAGTTCTGATAAGTATTTTCATACTTTGTGTAATATATTGGATGTGACGATGGAATGTATGTGTTTATGGTTAATTCTTGCAATATTTGATCAGTTATTAGATAGGATGTTTTGATTTTGAAAACTTATATACTTCATGGTTTTCAATTTATCTCAGTTTTGATGCTAGATAGTTATGAGATGTGAATCTCTAGGAGAGATGGGGTAGGATTGACGGAAAATGTCTAAGTCCTTCCAACCCTATGAAGTTTACATTAGCGGGAATGTCAAGTTCGATTCTGTGGGAGAAGGGCATTTGTCCTTTATACCATTAACCCATCTGACTGAGGTTTTGTTCCCATGCCATTAACACCTTTGTTGCAGAACGGATATTGTTCTTAGCCCCTAATAATTTTAAAGAGACCCATGTGACCAGGGCCTAGGAACCATGTGCTAGTCTGAAAGGAGCTAACTATTTCAGCTTCAGGACTTCGACACTAGTGACTCCACGATCCTTAAAAATAGCTGAAGGATGAATTTGTGAATCAACGATGGTCGTATCTGGGGATCCAATGTAGACCTCTACCAGCTGTTAGATCAGACGTAGAAAGGGAATTGTTAAGAACTTCGGCGAAGTGCTACTTCAAGGGATTAGGAGTGGTCTAGTGCCGAAACTCTTGAATGTAGGAGTAGCGGAGTTAATCTAGACCGATGATAATGGAGGGACATGTGTCCACCAATCAATAGTTATATGGGAGTCTAGGAATTTGATGATTTAGATATGCGTGAGTTTTCCCTGAAGCTCTACAAACTAGAGTAAATTCTGGCCATAGATGCTAGGTACACATGGCGACAGATCTGGCATGGTTCATAGCAAAAGTTTGGAGACATACACACCAAACTCTCGAGTGTTGAACTTCTAAAGTGACGTGGATCATTGATCCTTGGATCCTTCGGGATCTTTCTGAGTTGTTGATCTAAAGGACCCACCCTAGAATACCTAACTAACCAAGAATGCATCGTGGAGCGACACATGGCAATTACTCACTCCCCGTCAAGTGTTGACCATTTAACTAGGACCGTTGGATGAGTGGGTACGTGGAAAGCGACCCCATAGTCTAGATACTTCGTACTCTATAGGTACCTGGCCAAGGGTTTACAAAGTATAAAACCACCGAAGTCGTGAGTGCTGAAGTGAATCTCAACTGTTGGTAGGATGAGGATACTTGGCACCAGATTAGAGACTCCATAGACTTATCTCTTCAGGGGATTTATGTCGAGAGGAGTCGGTATGGCCCAAATCCCGGAGCCATGAAGTAACAAGGACCATGGATCTATGAATCCACATGGATAAATCTCAATCGTGTGATGGGTGTGACATGGGCCACTGACGTCATCCCGGGTGACGTGGACCCGAAACCAAGGTGCCATGTGTCACCCATCCCTTATGAATTTTAGAGCATGAAACATGTATTCCCCTAATCAGGACACATGTCCTCCCATGATCCTCATTGTGTGTCAGTTTCTAGTTCGTGTTCTCCTAGCCAGCGTGGATGGTGATGTATACGGGACTCCAGGAGTTCGGGGGTTGTGGGGCGTGTTATAATTTAGGAATGAACAACATAAAATGTCAATCACCGAAGGGCCAAAGCCACGTGGAAAAATTTTGGGAGTTCAAGAGTTTGGGAATAGTATGGTAAAAAGGAATGCTCAATGGAGATCTCTGATTGTTGAACTCTGAACACCGAAGGAAAGGATGTTCAATGTAAAATGCCAAACACTGATCACTGAATGGCTAAGGCCACATGGCAAGACCTAGAGACTTTAGGGATTAGGAAGAAGTTATGTCCAACACCAAGTATCAAAGCCCCCTTTTAACCATAGATCTCGGTAGAGGATGTGGACCGTTGATCCCCTCCGTTGTTTGACGTTCTGAGAATTTGAAAACACTTTTGGAACTCCCAAAGTCCAGGAACTTCCAAAGTTCCAAAACCTTTGCTAACACAAGCTCTTAGCTCTCGGTTTTCAACCTAAGGTCACAAGGAAGACCCCACTAGCAGGTTCAAGTGCACTGTGAGAGATGTATGTTTTAGGGGTGTTGATTAAGAGGGTTTTTCTTAAGTAGGGGACCGAAAATGAACCAGGGAAAGTGAAAATTTGATGCCCCATCGCCAGATAGGCTAATTAAAGGGTTGGGTATGTTACAAATTTGTATCAGAGCATGGAAACAATACATAGCCTGCTTGGGCTCATGCACAAGTCACATAAAAATATTATTAGAGAAATTATGGGGTAACACCCTACCTTACCCCCTTCTATTGTTGATAGATGTTTTCAAAGTCTACATTGTAGGTTGCTAATGTTTCCAAATAAAGAAATGACTTCACCTTGAAATGATATATGGTGTTCATGAATTGGTAGATTAGTAGCTAACATAAAATGTTTTATCAACACTCAAGAAATCATTAACCAATAGGATAACTACAACGTAAAGAATGGTGACACATCATGAGTTGGAGGAGAGCTCCCACAGTAGAGGGGAAGAATTTGATGAAAGGAGGGTGGTGGAAACCCCTCCACATTTGGCCGAAACTGTAACAAGCCTCATGGCATAATTATATATTTATAAGGCTGACAATGAAAGGTTGATCAAGGAGAAGGAAAAGAAAACTGAAATTAATGCAGTCCTAATGCAAAGCCTATCAGATATACAAAGGAAACTGCAACATGGTCCAACTACCAGTCATGTGGACATGCATCATACTAAGAAAACTCCAAGTCCATCTGAGATACAAAATCAGTGTCCTAAAAGTGGCCACACCAGGAGGAACACCTCAAAGAATGCCCAACATGGAGCCAAGAGACATTCAATGGAATATTCCTTTGGTGAGGATACTGGAAACTTAAAGGAATCTTCTAGTGGAAAAAATAGTTCCCATTCTCAGATAAGAGGAAAGAAGAGGAAACATTCCAAGGGTCATGACCCTAACGAATTCAATAAATCCAAACCACCCAGCTTCAATGGAGATATTAAGAAGGGGGAAGAAGCAGAACTTTGGCTACTCGACTTGAAGAAGTACTTCATAGTCCATGTCTACTCTGAAAACTTAAAGGCTCGGATAGCCATTTTCAACTTGAATGGGAAGGCTTTCATTTGGTGGGAGGACCTTAGGAATGTGAAAGGAGACCATGAGAAGGAATTTTCATGGAATAAATTTGAGAAATACTTCAAGAAGAAGTACCTTTCATAAAAGTACTTTGATGGAAAGACCAAGGAGTTCTATGAACTCAAGCTAGGACAACTCACCATAGATGAGTATATCAACCAATTTCTCAATTTGATGAGGTATGTTCCCTATATAAAGGATGAAAAGTTAAAGATGCAACAATTTATTAGTGTATTACCTCAGTCCTACAGGGACAAAATTTAGTTTTTTTGAGCCAAAGACCTTAGATGATACTGTTCCAAAAGCAAGGTGTTTCTATGAGCAATTCAAGAGTAAGAAAAAACCCCATGAATATGAGAAGAAGAAAAGAAATTTGGGATTCAAGAAGAAGGGGTTTAAACCCTTGCGATTTAAGAACCCTAGTAAGATCTCTAGGATGAGCCTTCCTACCAGAAGTGTGTATGAACAAAATTTTCTCTCCCAGAGTGGGAATAAACCATTCAAAGCATCTCCAAGTAAGACTAATAACACAAAGAGATAACCCTTGAAATGTTGGGGATGTGGAGAGGAACATTTTTTGAGGGACTATCTACATAGGAAATAGAACAATGGAATGGTCTACAATATCTAGGAGGCTACCACGGTCAATGATGTGGCTAGGATCCTGCCAAAAATTTATGCAGCCTTGGATAATAGGCAAGATGACCACCAAGATTAAGTGGTGGAGATGGAAGGTACGATCGCCAACCATCATTTTTCCATTTTAATTGACCCTAGTTCTAATTTGAGTTATGTTGCCCCTCAAACTGTTGATAAATGTAAATTGAAAAAAGTCAAACATGTTAAATCATGGATGGTACAACTAGCCACTGAAACCAAAAGAAAATTAACATAGGTCATACTAGCATACCAATTTGTCATGAGCGGGTTTTCCACCCAAGAATACCTAAACATAATTCCTCTAGGATCTTATGACCTACTGATTGGCATGGACTGGTTGTCTGCCCACAAAACCAAGTTGGACTGTTACAGTAAAACTTTGGAGTGTGAAAAAAAAGAAGGAAGAAGGGTGACCCTAAAAGGGACTGAAAAGTTTGTCTCAATGAGACAAATATCAACCCTCCAAGTGAAGAAGTATTATAGAAAGGGATTTCCCTTGTACACAATACAAGTACTGAACTATGTTGAGAATGACAAACCCAACCTAGAGGACCATCCCATATTGAGAGAATATCAATATGTATTCCCAGAAGAGGTTCCAAGCTTACCTCCAAGAAGGGATATTGATTCTTCAATAGAACTTGTACCAGGAGTAGTGACAATGTCTAAAACACCCTATAAAATGAGTACACCAGAGCTATTTGAGCTCAAGATACAACTAAAGGAGATGTGGGACAAAGGCTACATTCAAACTAGTGTGTCTCCATGGGGAGTACCAGCCTTGTTTGTCAAAAATAAAGATGACACACTCAAACTGTGCATAGATTATAGACAACTCAATAAGATAACCATCAAGAATAAGTATCCCTTACCAAGGATCGATCAATTGTTTGACCAATTAAGGGCTGATACCATCTTCTCCAAGATCGAATTGAGGTCTAGATACCATCAGGTTTGAATTAAATATGAAGATATCTACAAGGCAACCTTTAGGACAAGATACGGTCACTATGAATTTGTGGTGGTGCCATTTGGGCTTACCAATGCACCAACCACTTTTATGTTCTTAATGGATAATGTATTTATAAAGTTCTTGGATAGGTTTGTGTTGGTTTTCATTTTTGATATCCTAATCTATTCCAAGAATAGAGAAGAGCATGAAGAGCATCTCAAGCTAGTACTCTAGGTACTAAGAGAACATAAGTTATATGCTAAGCTCAGTAAGTGTGACTTTTTCCAGAAACAATTCCACTACCTAGGCCATGTTATTTCTAAGGAAGGAGTGGCAGTTGACCCTGACAAGATTAAAAACATCATGGCTTGGCCTGCCCAAAAGGATGTATCTGATATTATATCCTTTATGGGCCTGGCAAGATACTATAGGAGATTCATAAAAGGATTCTCCAAGATTGGTTGCCCAATTACCCCCCTTCAGAAAAAGGGGATTAAATTCATTTGGAAATCAAAATGTGAAGAAGTATTTCAAGAGGTGAAATACCTTCTAACCAATGTGCCTGTACTAAAGATTTCATATCCAAACAAATACTTCCTTGTGTGTACATATTCCTACAAGGAAGGGCTTAGAGGATTCCTTATGCAAGAAGGACATGTGATTTTCTATGAATCCATAAAATTGAATGAGAATGAAGTCAATTGTGTGACCCATGATATGGAATTGGTTTCCATAGTGCATGATTTTAAAATGTAGAGGCATTACCTACTAGGTAGGATATTTGTACTTATGACATACCATAGTGTATTGAGGTATTTGTTTGACCAACGAAAACTCAATGTGAGACAAGCTAGGTGGATGGATCTCCTTAGTGATTTTTATTTTGAAATCAAACATATCAAAGGAAAGGAGAACAGGATGGATGATGCCCTTAGTAGAAGTATGAAAGTAGCTCACTTGGCAGTTGTAAGCGTCATTGAATCAGACATCAAAGGGAGGGTCAAAACTGCACAAGAAACATATTCATTTTTCAAGTGAGATCGGAAGAG
>CBVK0100286047.1:0-23549 GCA_900067695.1 Picea abies | reverse complement strand
TGCACTCTCATGTATGTAGAAAATGCTAGCATGTATGCAACTGGCCCTATCTTTTCTAAGATTTCAAAAGTTCCACAATATCTTGTTGCCAACTTTGGGCAGCATCCGAATCTTAGTGAACTTCTCTTTGTCTTTAATTTTAAAAACACATGTTCGCCCACTTTGAAATATCTGAAAAATTTGTTCTTGTCAACACGACTTTTCCACCTATCCTGGGCAGCCTTAAAATTTTGCGTTATCTTGCCATTTGCTTTTCCATTTCCTTCAACAAATCCGTCACACTAACCATTTTGTCAGCTAGATGATCCTAGCTCATTGGTGTGTTACACTTCCTACCATACAATGCTACAGACTCATATTTAATGAGGCTTGATACCCATTATTGTAAGTAAATTCAACTAAATGAATATAATTCCATTATGTGCTCAATTATTCCGTTGGTCCTATCTATTTTTCCATCTAACTCTGGGTGATACACTGTACTGAGATTTAGATTTGTCCCAAAGCCTATGAACAAAGATTTCCAAAAATTGGATGTTAGCTTGGGATCTCTATCTGAGACAATTGCCTTAGGCACTCCATGTAGCCTGACAACTTCGTCCATACAAATTTCTTCAATATTTGTTGCCTTGTGTGTAGTCTTCACTAGAATAAAATGTATTCCCTAGTTAATTTATCCACCACCACAATGATAGAATCATGTTGCTTCATTGTTCTTGGCAACTTAGTAATAAAACCCAATGTGACTACTTCCCACTTCCATTATGGAATGGGAAATGGCTATAAAAGTCTTGTTGGATGTCTATGTTCATTCTTCACCTTTTGACACTCCAGGAACCTGGCTATATAATTATCCACCTCTTTCTTCATTCCAGACCAAAAATATTGGCTTCTTACAACCACAATTGTTTTCTGATAACCTGGGTGCCCAACATATGGCACATTGTGCATTTCCTTCATCATTGTATTTTTTCAGCTCATTGGAATTCAACACATATACTTTATCTTTGTACATGAGAATTCCATCTTCTTTTAGCTCAAAGTCTTTAAATTTTGCTAAAAATTTCCATGTTGTAATGTTTCTTTTATTCTCAAATAGTGTTGATTTGAATTCGCAGCCCCTAAAATTCTGTCTTTTAAATCTATGGTGTACATGATAATGATTGCAATATGCATTTCATGAGCTCTTATGCTCAGTGCATCAACCACCTGATTTTCCTTTCCTTTTGTGTGCTTAATTTCAAAGTCATATTCACTCATAAATTCAAGCCATCTACTTTTCCTGAAATTTAATGTGGGTTGTCCAAACAAATGTTTCAGAACACAGTGGTCTATCCTTAACTCAGATTTCCTCCCCATGAGGTAATGTCTCCACATTTTTAATGCATGAATAATGACTTCTAATTCTAATTCATGTGTAGCATAATTCCTCTCATGCTCTTTTAATTTTCTAGACTCATAGCATACCACATGATCTTTTTGTGCAAGGACTCCACCGAGCCCTTCCTTGCATGCATCTGTGCACACCAAAAAATCTTCATCCAAATCTGCAATATTCAAGATTGACGCACTCGCCAAGATGTCTTTTAGCTACTGAAATCTCTCTTCACACTTGGGAGTCCATTCAAATTTCACTCCCTTCTTCTGCAAAGAAGTCATTGGGCTTGCAATCTTTGATAATCCTTTTATGAATCTTCGGTAATACCCTGCAAGACCCATGAATGATATGATCTATGTAACACTTCTTGGCACTAGCCATCCTCTAATGGTCTTTATCTTCTTCGGACCAACTGCTATCCCTTTTGCAGAAATTATATGCCCCATGTAGTGAATCTTCTTTTGATAAAAGGTGCACTTACTTAGCTTAGCATACAATTTTTTCTCTCTTAAAACTTTTAGCACCATTCTTAAATGTTGCTCATTTCCTCCTCTATATTTGAGTAAATGAGTATATCATCCAGGAACACAATTATGGTATTCCCTGAACACTCCATTCATTAGGAACATAAAAACAGTTGGGGCATTTGATAGTCCAAATGGTACTATCGTGAATTGATAATGCCCATATCTTGCCCTAAATGTTGTCTGTTGACGATTGAAAATGTCAACGAAGTTTTGCTCACAAAGTGTTGCTAAAGCCTATTACTATTAAAGACTAAACAATACTAGTAGGTGGGACCCCCTTGAACTATTGGAGAGCAGATCTGTTTCATTTTTTGTGTTGATATGATGTGCGATACGCCTCACATGGTTGATGAAGATCTTGTTGGTATTGGTTGATGAATTGAGCTTATGAAGGGTTGATTCCTTATGTTACTACAACCTATGCTATTCATTAATGTCATTACTATCTGTTATTGTAGCACCTGCATAACAAACATGTTAGTGAAATTATGTGAAAGGCAAAATACTATAACAATTGCAAAGAAAAGGGAACTAATTCTACAATACCACATGCGAATAATTTGAAGGAAATGAGAAACAATTGCTAGGGGAAGATTTTAGAGCTATCTAACTATACTACATGCATGAAAAGACTTGATGATTATTGCTAAACCCTAGCTAACAAGTAAATGATTATGAAATTGTGATTAAATCACATGTTAGTATGCATATGGTTGAAATGTGGTGGTGCATTTGGAAAAGTGGTGAACGTTGATGGTTAGGTGATTTTTTTTGAGTTATATGATGTGAAATGGGACATGGTGATCGCATTGTTGGCTTTTAATGTGGTGATGGTTTCGATACATGTTTGATTAGTCGTGTTAATGGAGAATTTGTTGGCATGTACTATTGAGTTAATGAGATGTGGGTGGAGGTGACGTGCATTTACTGCACGCCACCTTTACTCTTCCCGATGGCTGCCACCCTAGTTGGGCCATTATTCGATCTTGTTGTTGTGTTTATGCTCCGAAATTTTAGCAGGGTGGAACCGCTCGACCAACTCTCGTTTTAAGGAATTCGATTAACAAGTATGTCCTTTTTTTGGCCATTCTTGACTTCGCTTTGGTTATGAAATGATTACTGGCTCAGGTGTATGGGTTTGTGTTTTTCCTAAGTGTTGCAACTGTGTGAAATTTTGGTGTTTGAATTAAAATGGATGGTTCTTCCTGTATTTTTTTGAGTCCATAGAGGTTATCGATCTTCCTGGTGATAGCTCCTGTTACCACTACTGGTTCAGTTGGAGGTTTTTTTTTTAAGTCTTGGGTGGATGGTTGTCCCCACGCATGTGCATCTCTGGTTTTTATGGGTTTAATGGCTGAAGGCACTCTACATCACTGTGTTTTGTTCATTTGGGAAATGATTGATTTCATCACTAAAGGCCATAAAATGGACTCTCCTGTTAACTCGGCCTTGTCATCACCTCAGTGTTGTGGTTGTTTTAAGACCCATAAGGGTTACTCCCTATGCACATTAAGAATCATTATCCGTCGGGTTGGATCCTCACTCCTCTATGATATCCCTCTTGTCTCGGGACTTGTTATCTATCTGCGAATAATTTGTGGTTCCCTCTGTGTATGCACTGTTGTTATCAGGGTTTTTCACCATTGAAGGAAGTTGGCTCTAGCTTCCCTGTGTTAGTCACAGTGCGAAAATTTAACTCCACAGGTCCTAGGGTTGACATGGAACACTAGCCTGGCTTGTTGATTTTACCACTTGATTATTGGATGGTTGTATATTGCCGACTATTTTTAGTACAGACCTGTCCAGTTGGCTATATGACAGTTGTGTTGGTTTGGCATTTAGTTACTGCCTCTGTAAAACGTTGGTAAACCATGTTTGTTATATGCACGAATCAAGTTACACAATCGCTCTCCTTATGTTTGATAACTAAGTGTTGTTTAATGGAGAGGGATGTTGCCCCAATTTGAATGGATGCATGGGTATGCATAGATACCACAACTTGTTCAGTTGATTGATTTTCTACAACAATGGCGAATTGTTTGGTTAATACACAGTCACTAGTAATTACACTGAGAATCATTTGGACAATTAACTGGCATTGGTTATAAGGACTTGATGTTGCTCACGCATATTGCGTGTGTGCATGGTGTTTTTACAAATGAATTAATGGGCATGATAAATGTGTTCTTCTTTGGGTCGAATGACTATTGAGCTGGATCACTGTAGAAAATTTTTCCACTGCATCTTTATATTTGTTCGACTGTGTAAACTTGGGTTTACACAACATAGTCGATTACAGTGTGATTAGATCACAACGATATTATATTTAATCGATGGCTCCGCATGATGGATGAGTTATTGCAATGGCTGCGTATTGTTTTTGTTGAATGGCGATGTTGCCTCATCGTGTTTGTTGGCTGCGCACTGTGTATAACATAGATGGCTTCACACTCAGGGATACCCATAGAGTTTTTGAGCATGTTTTTTTGCAATCCATCATTGGTTAAGAAATGTTGTTGATACCCTGTCATGTTGAATGGATGGTCCAGTTTTTAAGTCACATTGAATTGTTGTTTTTTGGCAGTGGTAGAACTACATTGCCTGGGAAAATTACCCTGTGAGTAGCTTGTGTCAAAATGGTGATTGTGGGTTGTATTTTGGTCTTGATTATTTTGGGTTACTTCCATATATGTTCAAGGAATGTCGTTGCATTTAAATGATGGGCTCGATTGCAGTAATAGTGACTTCATTGTTAATTTGAAAATATGACCTTGGGTATAGTTGTGGATTGAAGAAATGCATGGGCGATGGTTGTTTTTGATAGTTACATATTGGAAATGGGTACTTTTCGTAAATTTTTATAAAATGCAGAGTGTGTGAATGAAGGGAACAAAACCTCCTGCAAATTGTATAGGATGCCCGCTGTTTTGTGATGGCACTATGTGCAACATTTGATTTTGAATAGTGAACTCGTTAAATACATAGAAATTATTACTTAGTCAAGTGATTGATGGTTGATGCATCTCCTTCCATTGAATGTTTTATGGATCACTTAATTAATACCATGAACAGTAACCGTCCTTCTTCCCTTCCATTATTTCACTTTCCACTAATTACAAACCCTGTCACCTCCCATATCCCTTTTTCACTCCCTGTTCTGAGATTGATTATAGTCAAGATAATTCTGTGTTAAAATGGATGAAAGTGGTAGTATCTTGTGTGGAATGTAGTGAGGTTTTATTGGTTTGCTTTATAGTTGATTGTTGTTATCATTGAGCAATGACCATGCTTCTCCCCTTTCATTATATCATATTTTCACTCAATACAAACCCCTCACATATCCCATAACCCTGTTCCACCCCCTGCTCGTTGATTAACAATAAAACAATTTGTATGGATTGGATTTCATGAGTCTGATACATTCTGAGCCAAATCTATTTCATATTTTTAAGAGTTGTCATGTATGGCTATTTAAAAGACTATTTGCTAATTGATCACACATGCAGGCTAAGTTTTTTCAGTCGAGGAAGCCATGGCCGAGGAAACAGAGGTGGAGGTAACTGGAACTGAGGCCCAAGAAGGCCCAGGTTCTCTATACATTTTGACGCTGATTCAGAAGAGCTTAGCCAAATGTTTCATGTTGGATTCTTTAATTGGATTGGGCAGGGAATAGTCTGACCTAGGCCTGAAAGGCCTCTTTTCCAAGCCCTGCAAGCACCTGGGATCCCTGTACCTCCTCATGTCTCATTACAACCTGAGGTCCCTGAAAATGATGGATGACAAGAGATTGTCCACCTGACAATCTCCCAACATCATGGCTGGCCCAACTTGTCTTTGCCTCCTCCTCCGTTGGTTAACCCAATTGTCCAAGCTGCCCCTAATCACTCGCCAATGCAATCCTCCCATGCTAGCAAGAAATTGAAGATTGAATCCCACCATGCACTTGATAAAGGAAAAGCCATCGCCGCCCCTTCCTCACCCTCCAATGACTCTGACAAATCCGTGTCTTCCCCGATGCATTTGAGGGACGATTGTTCCCACGTGATCAATGAGATTAAGCCCAAAGGCTCTGCACAACCTAAGGCAAATTCAGGAAAATCAAGAGGTGATAACAACAACCAAGGAAGGGTTGCATCACAGACTGGGAAATATGGCTTTTGAGTTTTTATGTTATCTAGTGTTTTATGACAGTTGATTTCATGGATCTTTGGACATCATGTTTATTTTGGACATATGAGTATTAATTTTGAAATGATTTTAAATTTCATGAGTTTAAATTGCCAAAAGTGAATATGTTGATGAGAGGCACAAGGAGGTATGTTTTGCTAACTAATGGTTATATTATGATTGTTATGGTTGTTATGAACTAAAGGGGAGTCACAAGGGGTCCCACCTACTAGTTATTATTTATTTATGACCCTTATTATAATTATTACTTTTCCCCCTAACTAAAGTTACTTGAGTCTTTTAATTAACTTAACTAATGAATTGGTTCAACTTCTTCAACCAATTTTAATTTGTTAAAAGCAAAAGGAAAGGGAGGAACAAGAAGAGGATAGAAGTAGAAGCATGCTAAGGTTTGCTCTTTGAGTTTATGTTGAGATAGTCCAGTTTTCATTCATTCATATATTCATCATAGCCTAATTCTCTTTTGTGATAGCAGGGTCTTATTGTAGACAATAATATTCAGGGTTGAATCAAATCATTCAGACACTTGTTTTTCAAAGGTGTTGATCTATCTTTGACAGTTTGTGTAGACTTGTTTGTTTGTGAATTAAATTTCATGACTGATAAAGGCTATTGTGTAGAGTTGAGTGGGCAACAATCTGTGGCAAGCTGATCCAACTTTTAGAGTTCAGTTTTGGTTTTCTGTCAGAGGTCCTTTTGTATGTTCCATTGGGGATGTCTAAGTTTGACTTTGGTCCAAGATTTCTGTATGATATTTTGTAAAGAAAATGACTCTTTGGTGAATTGGAATGAAATAAAGGATTGCTTTATGTATAAACTATCTTGATTATCATCTTGGTGTCTTTACTTATGTTCTTACATTTATTTTAGCAACTATTATATTCAAAAAATTACATAAAAAGTGAACTTTCGACAAGCTTTTTGTTGATAAAAGACTAGCCTAAGTACTCATAATTAATACTTGTGAGTTAGGATGTTATTTTTGTTGGCTATAAACATAGGGTGATATTCTCGTCTAATTTGATTTAGCTAAGTAAATCTTGAAAATGTTTGATCAATTCATATCTTTTCCTTAGCATTATCTTGCTGATGTCTTCTTCCTTTATCCTCACTTGATGATAACATGATCTCAAGTTAATCTTGGAAAATATTCTTGTGCCTTTCAACTAATCAAATAAGTCATTAATCCTTGGCAAAGGATATTTGTTCTTTATGGTGACCTTATTCAGTTGTATGAAATCAATACACATGCTTAAGGTTCCATCTTTCTTCTTCACAAAAAGAATCGGGGTACCCCAAGGTGACACGCTTGCGTTTATATACCCCTTCCTTAACAACTCTTTGAATTACATTTACAACTCTTTCAACTCTGGCATGCCCATTCTATAAGGTGTCTTAGACACTGGGGAAACTCTCGACACCAAATCAATAGAGAAATCAATCTCTCTCTTTGGTGGCAATCTTGGGATTTCCCCAAAAACATCTTCAAAATCCCTTAAGACTAGATGGTCTTAAATACTTGCCACTTTATCTTTGGCTGCCTCTTCCATATGGGTTGCAAAAATCTTACATCCCTTCCTGAAACTCTTTTTCAACTACATAGTTGAAATTTCTCTAACAACTATAGCTCTTGGAATGCTTTGAACCTTTCCTTGCTTCCCTTCTTCATAAAGACATGTGATTGTCTTGTTGTAATAGTCTAGGACACCATAGTGTTTTTCCAATCAATCCATGCCAATTACACAATCATATGAACCTAATGGTATGTTGTTTACATCTACCTTTGTGTTGATTCCAGTCATGTCTATTGGACAATCTTTAACTAACTCATTGATCTTAAACTTAGCTCCTGTGGCTAACTGAACTAACCAAGATTTGTTATGCTTGCTCCTTTGCAATTGAAATATTTCAACAATGTTAGAGTCTATGTAACTATGGCTAGCTCCATAATCAATTAAAATTGCTATGGGTTGGTTATCAATCTTACCTTCCACTTCAATCATGGGGGACTAATATTATGCTTGCTTGTTGTCTAAGGATACATAAATCCTTGGCATGTTTCCTCCCATGTATTCCACTATTTTAGCCTCCATAATGTTGTGGATAGTCCTCATTCTTTCTCCTTTGTGATGGTAGTCACTATATAAGTGATTTTCCTCACATCTCCAACATTTTACAGGCGGATGCCTTAGTCTTTTCCCAAACGAATCTACAGTCTTGTGCTCATTTTGGGTTGATTGACCTTGTTGATTTGTTTGGGAGTTTATTCTTGAAAAATGGTGGCTTAAAACCTTTCTGCCTTTGATCCTTACCCTTCATCTTGTCGTTCCAAGATTTTTGGAAAATTGGCCTTCCTTTGATATGCTCATAAAGATACTTTGCTTTCCTTATGACTACCTCCAAAGTCCTCGGGTTATCATATTGTATCTTGTTATTGTAGAAAGAAGGTAACCCACTAAGAAACCTTTGGATTTTGACCTTCTCATCCTTTATGAAGTCAACATACTTCAACAATTCAAATAACCTCTTCTCCTATTCATCCATTGCCATGCTTCCCAATTTGATTTCAAAGAACTCTTTCATCTTCCTTTCATAATAATGCTTGGACACATATTTCTCTTGGAAATATCCTTTGAATTGCTTCCATGAGATCCTTTTCTCATCAAAGTGATTGGCTTGTTTAAGCTGAGCCCACCATATGGTTTCCTTTCCTTGCTAGTGGTAGGTTTCAATTCTAGCTTCTACCCTTGAGGGGTAATCATGTAGCTGGAAATATTTCTTCATTTCCAACAACCAAGCCCCGACCTCTTCTCCTTTCTTGTGCTCACCATTGAAAGTTGGTGGCTTAATTTTCCCGAGGTCACCTTGTAAGGTGTCTACCTCGTGCCTTCTCCTTTTTCTCCTGATAAGAGACACACTTGGGTTGCTCCCTGGCCCTAAACTTACATGAGCTCTCTTAGTGGGTTTCCTTGGAGAATGATGGCACTTTCTCGTGATTCATGACTGCCTGCCACTCCCACGATCATCCCTTCTTACATGGGATCTGGACGTAGTCGTTTATCTAGCACTAGTTGTTGCTTGGTGCTAGATTCTTTGTTAACGTTCCTATGCAATCTAAAGAATCTCTTCCTGAGCCTTCATAATCCTTTCATTATCTTCCCTATAGATTTGCACTTCTCTATGCAGGCTTCTCATAGTTACAAGCTCTTGCCCGCCTCTTCTCCCATTAGACACTATCTTAGCATTTCCCATGTTGACATGCAAACCTATGAATTCCTTCTCATGGCTGTAATATCCCTGGGCATATTCTATAACTCTAGTCCTCATATAAGAACTAAATTTATTTTCTTGTACCTCTAATTCCGCAAGAAATGTGCATGTAATAATTATTGTTAGAACATGCATACTAAAACATTTCATTAACTGGATTACAGGTTTTTCTTCATCTCAATTTATGAAGAATACAATCCATTAACTAAAAATATTATTCCTTAGATGCATTCCTCTCTAAAACATCTCTCCAACGACTATACTCATGCCTCATTTTGAGTTCTGAGCGAAAAGTTACAACATTCACAAGTTGCATTTTTTCCTCATTGTTTTGTTTTTTTTCACTATTGCAGAAATTACTTTATGATTTTTCTGAAAATTTTAGTGCCCAATTCAAAATTCTAGGTGTATAGATGTCTTTTCTTCCTCAATACCTTTCCAACGACTATTTATTTGCTCAAATATGAGCTATGAGATGAAAGTTATGGTCCGAAGAAGTTTATTTTGTTTTTCCCATTTTATCCATGTATGCTACATGTGTATTCTTTCTCTTCCTGCACACTTTGACATAAACAGATTCCAAATATGGATCCATGGTTGTCTTATATGGTTCATAAGATTTCCATAGACTATTCTTGTGCCTCAAACAAACTTTTGAGCAAGGAGTTATGCCCCCTGAAAGTAAACCAATGCTGAAATTTTATCTTAATTGTTTCAGCTGTAACTTTATCATACAAGCTTTGTTTTGTACTAGAAGTAGCTCGTTGGAAATCTCTCTCCAATTTATTTGATTAAATATGCGGAGACAAGATGTACCAAATTTACACACTATCCTTGTAAAAATTGACTGTTTAAAAACGTCGTTTAGGGCCTCAAAATCACCCCACAAGTTTATGACCTTCAAAAACTATAAATTTTCATAGAAATTTGATTGTTTTAATGTTATAACAACTTTTAAGTCTTATCCATTCATCTTGAAATCGAGGGAAATTGCAGTCATTGATCTGAAATTTATCGATGATCAACAATCGATGGTTTCCTTTGGAGCATGCAACACTCCGCCAAAACTTCGACCCGACCATCAACCATCGACCCTTTACTTTGTCAACCAACTAGCAAGACATCACTAAACATGACGACCTAACTATCAACCATCGACCATTTCTCTGGGACGAATGAAACACTTTACCAATTCGGCTGACCCAATCATCGGCCATTTCTGTTCGCATACGAAAACTCTTTTCCAATCCGACCAACCTGATGATCGACCATCAAACATTCTTTACTGACGTGGAAACTAAGCTGAAGTCGCAACTGTTGACGTGGCCTAAGACATGAATGATTATGTGGCATGAAATGTCATCCTAAGGTTTCAAATCAACTGATGTGGTATGGCATGTCATCGTCCTCTTTTCTTCTTCGATGATCGACAATTTCCTTTGGGCGACCCAAACACCTCGCCAAATTGGCCGACCTGATCATGAACGATCGACGATTCCTCTTATTGAGTGAACACCTTGCTAAAATGGTCGACCCGACCTTTGTTCGTCAATGCTTTCTATTGGCGAACAAAACACTTCTTCGAATTTGCCGACTTTTCCATCGAGAAATTCTCTTGGCCAACTCCAACAATTAGAAATTTTCGATCAAATCCCGAATGATTTTGGACCGTCAATCTACCATTCAAAATAATCTTGACCATTGATCTTCTCCAACTTTCAAATGACCAAAAATTAATCTAGACTGTCAATATGTCTCATTTTCCCCACTACCAAAAATGAATCTCGACTATCGATCTACTAGACCTTGCCAAAATCTGAAAACCTTATACATTTTTAAATCTATTCACGATGAATCTAGGTCGTTGATCTTGAAATCAAATGCGATCTCGGTCGTCGATTTATGAAACTTCACCCAACTCTACAACGACCATTAAAACATAAAATTCGGCCTTCCAGGTCAAATTTGAACTTTGCAACTCTACAGATTCATGCCATTGATCACCACTGAGAAAGTTCTATGACAATTTCAAACTGAACGATTTAATAATTTGGGGATTTCACTATCTTTTTTCACCATTTTTTTCCCGAATTCATCAGAGAAGAAATACGTAACAACGAATTTTACCAAATCCACATTGGTTCTTGGACCATATGGGTTTAGTATTTGAACTAGAAGCTCTGATACCAATCTGTAACGACCCCCAGTGGAACTAAGGATCATTACTATGCAAAAAACACATAAAACAAAATTTTCTCTGGTAACTAATTTCTCATAGCTTACCAACTACAAATTGCACATAGATTTAGCTACTGTTTGATATCATAGTTAAATGCATATACAACATGATAAAATGACATGAATGTAGATCAAATAACTCAACACAACAACATATAAATTATTCTCGAACACATAGTCAATACACAATAATTAAGTTCATAATGCAACATAGAAACAAGATAAAACACTTATCTTTTAAAAATGGTTGTGCAACCAGTTGCTTGTGATGGATGTTCCACCCAACCATAGACTTGTTGTTCCAAATATCAACAACAAGTCACCCCCGAGTTGGGGCTAGAAATCCACAAAAGAGGGTTGTCTCTCATTGAGCACTCACAACTCATAAAATCCCACAACCCACTAGTATTCTCCTATAACTATCCTGATTTTCCACCAAGTCTCTTCCTCTCAACTTGCCCAACCCGAGGAATGTACGCCTTCATTGATCTCAATCCATTGAGAATCCCATTCATTTATTAGGGTCTCTTTGGCACAAGTAATAAGGAATCTCTCTATTGGGAAACTCAAGGGATCTCACTGCTATAAAAACTACAACAAAAAACATCAATAATCGCTTGTTCTTACAATGCAACTCACACAGGAGTTCACTCTTCAAGCCTGACAATTTGGATCTTCAATATTATGCTCCAAATATGCTCGAGAATTCGCCCTCTATGGTTGCTCCCACTCCAAGCTCTTTTTTCTGCTCTTTTCTTCTTGTTCATGCAAAAACATTGACTGTCTAAAATTACTGTCACTTCCCATACAAATTTCCTCTCCTTGGATTACTTGCTTGACTTACACACTTCCCCAAGCTGATTGTATTCATCCCCCATGCTCCCAATAACTATGGGACGTGACTTCTCACACCCACCCTCTTATATGTATTCAATGATTGGCTTTGGGGACAGTGAATTCGAAATTAGAAGGGTCATATACCAATAGATATTTTAGGAAGTGGGTTGAATTAATAGACATGGGTAATTCCCCCTTGGACCCCTCTCTTAGACATCCTCTTAGACCCTCCTATCTCTTGTGGATTAATCAACCCCCATCTTTATCCATGTCCCCTAGCAGTTGTCATCACATTTTATTATTAAAATTCAGAAATACAATTCACATATACAAATCTTGGCCACATCCATACATTATATCTACATTAAGCATTAATTAAATTGGGGATTATAGCAGGGAGGTCACACCAAATGTGTATCCAATGGGAAATGGAGTCAATGCAGATATAAACCTCGTAGTGACTAGCTGAAAAATAAAGAGTCTCATCCAAATCTGCTACTTGCTACCACCTACTATATACACTCCTCCTTGTGGTAAATGTGTTGAAGTCGACACATGGGAGAGAGTTACTTAGTCAGTGTTAGGATAAACTTGACTCAGTGAAAGAGTCAATGTTGTTAGGTAAATAGTGGTGGCTTCAAGCACATGGTATTGGTGACCAGTGGTATTGAGCCCATGGATTACATGTAATGAAAGCCTATAAAATGCTAGTGATACTCCATTGTAATGGGTCAAGAGTTGAGTGGTGAAGGCTCACTTGGTCAGGGCTAGTAGATTGGCCAAGTCGGTCTGATTTGGCCAGGGGAAATAATATATCTATTGTTGGATGGTTTTCCCCGTAAGAGTTTTCTAGGATAAATCTCATGTGATTTATGTGTGTTTTTGCTAAACACCTGCCAAGTGAGAAGGAAATCCACCAATAATGTCAATGGGCCCTAAGGTACGAGTACAACCTGTCACTATGAAATATTTACTGAAGTCGAACAATGACAAGGATCATTCAATCAAGGCCCAATAATGCTTAGCCTTGTCAAATGTGAAATATCTGCCAATGAGGCTAATGGCCATCAAGGTGTTCCACCTTTGAATCATCCCCAGATAACGTGTCGGAGTTGATGCAAAATGACCTGTGGAAAGGAAAAGCAATGATGAAAACTCTTCCCTCAACATAAAGTGATAACTCAAACAGATATAGGATGTATGGTACCATTTCCCTATTGTTAGATGAGGGGGATGATTGACTCAAAACAAATGACTCAATGGAAAACAATGAAGAGACAAAACATAAGATGACTCAAGACTCTCCTATTTCTCTTCAACTCTACTCTTCCTAATAGGCTCAATGCTTTGGAATATGAACAAACAACCCTCATCTAGGCTCACTCTAAAAATAAGACAAAAAAATACTCAGAAAATATATGATAAAGAAATCAGAGGCTTTGCATCAACCGAACAACAATGTAAGGATAAAACTACATCACAAGACACGACCACATGCTGATATGAAAAGGAAAGAATCAACAACTCTTACCTAGGCTTGAGAATGGATGACTATGAAAGGAAAAATATGCAAAACAAAATGGTTAAATTGATGTCCTAAAGCATAAAAATCTTCAACAAGACTGAGATATGAAAATGACATTGTGGAAAATAAAGGAAACTACATCTATTCAACAAATTTGAACAAAGACTACTAGCCACCCAAAACCAAAAATTTCACCTCTCTCTCTCTTTTCATTTTGGGACTTGATCCACTATTGGAAGTAGTTTTTAATTGCTTCCCATTGACTGGAAACCCCTCATGATCACCATCCAAGTTGGCTAACTGAAAGGTGTTAGGCCCCACCACCACATTGATACGATATGGACCCAACCATAAACTGTCGAACTTATTGTGGTCACTTGGTTTCTCATTCTTCTTATCCCACAATAATACTATGTCTCCAACCTGGAAAGATTTCCCCTTGGCTCTCTGGTCAAAAACCCTCTTGACCTGAGCCTGATATTCTATGAATCAGGTGTAGGCCACAAGTCTATCTTCCTCTAATTGTACCAACCTATCCATATGATGTTGCAAAGCCTCATGGTTTTTAGTAAAATGTCCCAATAGCTTATACACCAGTAATCTCAAATTTACTAGTAGAACCACATCTAAACCATAAACCAACTCAAATGGGCTCTTCCTGATATCTCACTTCTTAGAAATTCTATTAGCCCATAGTGCATATTTCAAACAAGTATCTCACGCTCGCTTGTTGTCACCAACTATCTTTCTGATTATCATGATGATAATTTTGTTACTTGATTGTATTGGCCGAATGGGCCAATATAATGATATAATGAGAATCGAATGAAACCAATTTAATAGATCTAAATACACTGGCATTATCCATTGTGATTTTACTTGGGACTCTAAATCTTGTAACGACATTCTCCTCCAAAAACTCGATGATAATGGTACTAGGATATGTTTCCAAAGGAATTGTCTCCACCCATTTGGTGAAATAATTAGTAGCAACCAAGATCCAACAATGTCCACCACTAAAATTCTGTGAGAACTGTGCCACAAAGTCTAAACTCCACTGTTGGAATGGAGCCTCTACTTGATTGGATCAAGGGGAAAAGGAGGGAGATTTTTCTTCCCCTCAAACCTATGACAAGCCTCACATGCTCATACAAATACATGCACATCCACAAATAATGTAGGCCAATAAAAACCAACACACGTGATCTTGTGTGTGATGGTTTGAGCTGAGGAATTCCCACCACACTCATGAATGTAAGTCATGAAGTATCTCTTTGGACTCATCAAAGTCCACACACCGTAAAATGATGCCATTGGGGTTCCTCCATCCTAGACCATCCTACACAAAACAATACTTTGCAGCCCAAAGATGTAGAGATCACTTTTGCAACTTGTTAAAACTAGGAGGACAAGCTAAATTCTTAAGATAAAAAATAATATCAATGTACCAATCGCAATACTAAAGTGAAAGATTTAAAGTATTTACCTGTTCATTTACCTGAGTTTCTTGAATTGCATCCATATTTTTTCTAGTCATCATTTTATCTAACCCTTGGCCTCATATCAGTTTAGTAGGCTTGATCTCAAGATCATGTTCTTGGATTTTCGCGATCCATCCCCCTTGGTTCTGTTACGTTCCTTTTGAATCAAAACTTGTTTAACCATAGGGCGAGGGACATAAGCGACTATTCAAGCATTCCAAAAATAGTTTTTGAAATAAGCTAATACCCTCACTAGTGCATAAGCTTGCTTCTCCATTATTTCATAATTCAATTCGGCCTCTTGGAGAGATTTACTCATGAAATCTATTTGTTGCTCCATTCCTTGATCGTTCTTTAGAAACAGGACAACAACTATAGTAAAATTAGATGCAACAAAGATTAATTGAAACTCCATATTGTAATCAAGACTAATAAGAATGGGAGAATGACATAAATATTTTTGAATATCCTCAAAATCCCTTTTATCCTCTTCTCTCCACTTCAAGTCATGGTCATTTTTCAACATATCAGAATTAGGATTTACAATTTTCATGAAGTTGGGAATGAACCGCCTCACGAAATTGATCCAACCAAGAAAGGACCGAATGACCATATTGTCACTAGGGATAAGTACTTTCTGAATTCCTTTCACTTTATTAGGATCAATCCTCACGCCATCCTTTGAAACAATATGTCCCAACAAATTCCTATCAAAGACTCCTAAAACTGATTTCTTGGGGTTCGATGATATACCGAGTGATCTACACCTATCAAAATTTTTACACAAGTGATAAACATGATCATCTCTTTATTGGGTGTTTTTATCCACACTTGCACATGTCCTTCTTAACACTAGGGAGTTTAGACCCAGGGTTCATCCAAAGTTGTCCAACAAAAACCCCAGAGCACCGACATATCAATCCTCGACCAAGGTCGATGAAGATCTCACCCTAGATGTAGAGAGGATCACATAAACCATAAGGTATTTTGACATGGATGAAGGCTAAACACACAAAAAGTCATCATGTTTGGCATCCATGCAGCTCATATCTGAGAGATTATTAGGACTAAGCATTAAAACAATACACACACATGTTAAACTCATACATGACAAACACATAATGGATTAGAAATGTGTCATCTTTATTACTACAGTCATTCTATCACAATAGATATATACATTGCGTAGGACAGATACATATGAAAATGATATAACTTCATTTATTCTCTATATAAAGCCTCAAAGTTACAACATACTGCACAATGCACTTTTTCTCAACACTTAGACATATACAAGAAACAATATATATTCAAAGTATTACACATTACAACAGGCTTAGAATGAGCTCGATACTGAAGACTCAATGAATCTCTTTTCCTCAATATCTCATTAGTCTCACCAGCTAGCCCCATTTATGATATTAGTGCTTCATTTTATAGCTTTCATTGTAGGGGAGAACTGTCTCTTTTTGCTCTGCTCCACTCGTTTTCTTGACAAAACTACCTCACATGCTTCTGGTGTCTGCCAGTTCTCCACATAGATCTTCTATATCAATTGAAATCTTAACTGTTGGCCATCTCATCCTCTGGCCGTCCCACATCCTTGTATGTTGTTGGAAGTAATCATTCGGGGATATTTATCAATGATTCATTTCTTGATTCCGGCGGGCGTCTTCTTGGTTTCCGGTGCACCTGACAAAATTGAGACTGACACACACTTGGTAGACTGTAAGATTGGCATGTAACTAGAAAAACTTGGTCCGACGTGTACTCTATGTCATTCCTTGGACATTAGGTGCATGCAAAACTATGGAATGAGCGTGTACAACTTCGTTTGTGTGCACGCACAAAACTAAACCCAAAACTTTGGGTGCCAACAGGCCCCACTATTATCTAGCTTGTCCTCAAGCCAATTTATAGAAGTTATGAAGGTGGAGAATTGGATCAAGAGCTAATCATCATTCTTCAAAACATGATGTGACTACAACCTAGTCTGAGTAAAAACAAATCATCCCATGTGCTAGGATGGATCAAGCAGGCCAGATGGTGAAAGATGGAGTTGAAGTACATGCGGTCAGACGCTTGATCTGGAACCTTCATTGGTGTCTGTGGAGGTGAATGAGGGATCTAGTTAAAGCCTACCATCAAACATTGACCATGAATAAGAAGTTGGGTTCCCTCAAGAGAGAGCATCATTATCTTCATGTCTATTTGTTCTGTTTGGATCAAGCTGAGCAGAGAGCCTCGACCATTCTTTTTCTGGAGAGTTGAGGTTCCATGGTGAGATATGAGAAGGGGGGTAGTAGAAACGAGGTGGGATAGTTGGAAGTAGTCTGGCCTCGCTGTTGTTGAAGGAGGTCCCATGAAAATGGCTAAAAGCAAGGCTTCTGGCGAGCCATTGAAGGGGGCACCTTCCTTT
Organism: Picea abies; assembly: GCA_900067695.1. NCBI lineage: Eukaryota > Viridiplantae > Streptophyta > Pinopsida > Pinales > Pinaceae > Picea > Picea abies. Next base: position 5,686 of record CBVK0100286047.1, on the reverse strand, counting down.
CAGCAAAGTGGATGATGCATGGCGACTGTTTATGTAACTATGTGTTGAGAACGTTGTTGAACCGCTGCGAGTATGACTCATTATTCCTGGAAACGTGGTGGGTGGAGATGGTAGTGGGTAGGAAAGAAAACAGAGGGGCTGGGGCTGAATAGTTGGTAACATATGAATGTTCGACATAAAGACTAAAGAGCCAGTACTAAAACTGCTTGGATGAACTGAAAATAATAGTGTATGGCCGTTTTTCTAGATCGCGACATGACAAGGGAGAGGGGAAGTCAAGAGAAAGACAAGGGATGTGGAGAAATACTCTAGCAACAACATCAGAGGGATGATATATATAGATAGACGAAGGTGGGGAATAGGGCGAAGGGGAGGAAGAATATTCGATGGGGGTTATCTTGGAGAACAAGTAGAAAGTGGCGACAAAATTTGACTTTGGGGAGATCTATATACCTGATCCGTCGTACTGAAGAGGTTTCTCGAGGAGACAGGTGGTATAACAGATTGCATACTCGTGGCAGGTGTGAACTACCCAAGTTGGATTAATTTCCCTTTCAATGCATTGAATCACAAGGAAACTCTTCAAAGACCCTTGTGAATTGTTAGACCATGCCTGTACCCTATAGCTATGCCAGAGCATCAACTAGATTTGGAAATCTGGAAACCTGCTCAAACTGTGACTCACACCTGTCCACTTGCTTGACTGATGTGAAGGTTGTGTTGTTAAAAAAAAGCAATTTATTCCATCTATGAGAGATTCTATGTGTTGTACACCCTACACTAAACCTATTCTACCTCTTTGCAAAACTTAAACTAGAAATTTAAACAACTGCGGCCCTTGGGCCATAATAAATCTTTAACCAACTGCCATTAATGAGTCCCTTGAGTGTTTGAACTTGTAGGGTTGCTTGCTAGGTGACACTTGATTAATTGATGTGTACTACTCATAATGGACCCCACCATCACATGTAGAGTTTGCCTGGATGGTGTAAATATTTACTGTCGTATAATACTACCAAACAACCAGGCTGAAGAATTTTTTGGAAGATGTTCTAGTCGTGCACTTCGTCAAACTTTTTCATGTGGTTTGATAAGACCATAGGATTGCAGGGATATGCTGATCCTAGTCAACATGTTGCACATTGAAAATTTTTGTTAGAGCATGTTCTAAAGTTTTGTTGAAAGATTCCACTGTACCATTGGCTTGAGGGTGATAAGGGGTGCTCTTCTGATTATGGATCATGAATTCTTGGTTGAGTTATTGAATAGTTTCATTCACAAAATGTGACCCCTGGTTACTTATCAACACCTTTGGACATCTAAATTGGGTGATGATATTCTCAAAGGTAAAGCACATCGTTGTTTCTATTGTACATTGCTTGATTAGTGTTGCTTTGGCCCACCATGTAAGGTATTCGGTCGTGGTAATGATGTAGTACACCCTCGTGCGATGCGCGGTAAGATTGATGGGCCCAAAAAAGTCTATTTCCCATTTGTCGAAGGGCTCAAGTGCAATCATGGGGAACAACATGAGCTCATCTCTACGACAAAGGTTTCCAACACATCCCTACGCATAGGACCTTATGCACAGTAGCCTTAACTACATTGTGGCCTCCAACAATACCTTCATGTGCCTCGTATAGGAGGGAATCTAGTTCGTTTTCCAAAGCACAATGACATAAGATGCCATTTGCACCCAACTTATACAATTGTATGACAATAAACTGATAATTAACACTTCTGGTCACCAATTGTCGATGTTGTGTGGGAGTATACATGTTAGGAGCTTGGCCAATGATGAGAAATTCTGCTATTCGACCAATTTATCTAGTACGACTTTGACTCAAAAGAGTTGTGCATCCAGGAGTTCATCATCGAGGCTCGTAGCGGCTTCCCTAGTCTGAATCTACGATAGATGATCTGGTCCAACATTGTGTTTTCCTGGCTTAACAACAACTTCGAATTCAAATTCTTGAAACAACAACAATCAATGATAGATTATGCCATCCAACACTGTCTTGTTGACTAGATACTCGAGGGTGGAATAATCTATGAATAGTCTCATACAACCCTTAAGAAAATGGGGTTGCAGAGAGAAATAATTAGTCCATCACCGGGGAGAAATAATTAGTCCATCACAAGTAGAAAGTGGCGACAAAATTTGACTTTGGGGAGATCTATATACTCGATTCATCGTACTGAAGAGGTTTCTCGAGGAGAGGGGTGGTATAATGGATTGTGTACTTGTGGCAAGTGTGAACTACCCAAGTTGGATTAATTTCCCTTTCAATGCATTGAATCACAAGGAAACTCTTCAAAGACCCTTGTGAATTGTTAGACCATGCCTATACCCTATAGCTATGTCAGAGCATCAACTAGATTTGGAAATTTGGAAACCTGCTCAAACTGTGACTCACACCTGTCCACTTGCTTGACTGATGTGAATGTTGTGTTGTTAAAAAAAAGTAATTTATTCCATTTATGAGAGATTCTATGTGTTGTACACCCTACACTAAACCTATTCTACCTCTTTGCAAAACTTAAACTGGAAATTTAAACAACTGCGACCCTTGGGCCATAATAAATCTTTAACCAGCTGCCATTAATGAGTCCCTTGAGTGTTTGAACTTGTAGGGTTGCTTGCTAGGTGAAACTTGATTCATTGATGTATACTACTCAGAATGGACCCCACCATCACATGTAGAGTTTGCTTGGATGGTGTAAATATTTACTGTCATATAATACTACCAAACAACTAGGCTAGAGATTTTTTTGGAAGATGTTCTAGTTGTGCCATGCCTTTTGTCATTCTTTCTCAACAAATTTACTGAAACCGACCATCATATGATCTTCTTTGAGTTCTATTAGCTGGTCTAACCGGTGCTGAAGAGACTAATCATCGGTCATCTGGGTGGCAAGGGAAACCTTGAGGCTAGGAACAACAAATTCTAGTGACATGACTGCTTCTTTGCCATAGATAAGTTGGAATGGCATGCACTTCGTAAAACTTTTTCATGTGGTTTGATAATACCATAGGATTGCAGGGATATGTTGATCCTAGTTAACATGCTACACATTGAAAACTTTTGTTAGAGCATGTTATAAAGTTTTGTTGAAAGATTCCACTGTACCATTGGCTTGAGGGTGATAAGGGGTGCTCTTTTGATGATGGATCATGAATTCTTGGTTGAGTTATTGAATAGTTTCATTCATAAAATGTGACCCCTGGTTACTTATCAACACCTTTGAACATCTGAATTGGGTGATGATATTCTCAAAGGTAAAGCACATCGTTGTTTCTGCTATACACTGCTTGATTAGTGTTGCTCTGGCCCACCATGTAAGGTATTCAGTCATGGTAATGATGTAGTACACCCCCGTGTGATGCGCAGTAAGATTGATGGGCCCAAAAAAGTCGATTTCCCATTTGTCGAAGGGCTCAAGTGCAGTCATGGGGAACAACATGAGCTCATCTCTATGACAAAGGTTTCCAACACATTGACATATGTCGCAGAGAGGGCCACCAAAGCCCTACGCATAGGACCTTATGCACAGTAGCCTTAACTACATTGTGGCCTCCAACAATACCTTCATGTGCCTCGTATAGGAGGGAATCTAGTTCGTTTTCCAAAGCACAATGACATAAGATGCCATTTGCACCCAACTTATACAATTGTATGACAATAAACTGATAATTAACACTTCTGGTCACCAATTGTCGATGCTGGTCACCAATTGTCGATGTTGTGTGGGAGTATACATGTTAGGAGCTTGTCTAGTGATGAGAAATTCTGCTATTCGACCAATTTATCTAGTACAACTTTGACTCAGAAGAGCTGTGCATCTAGGAGTTCATCGTCGAGGCTCATAGTGGCTTCCCTAGTCTGAATCTACGATAGATGATCTGGTCCAACATTGTGTTTTCCTGGCTTAACAACAACTTTGAATTCAAATTCTTGAAACAACAACAATCAACAATAGATTATGCCATCCAACACTGTCTTGTTGACCAGATACTTGAGGGTGAAATAATCTATGGAAAGGGTCATGGACATAGGGTGTCAGGAAAGGGTCATGGAAACAGGTTGCATTCAGACTCCTTAGATCGACACATATGCAAATTTCCAGAGTCTTCTTAGGTTGCACAACCATAGGACTAATCCAATCAAATGCTTCTACCGAGACAATGATCTCAACATCCAACATTCGATCTAGTTCTTTGCACACCTTTTCTTTATACTTAGGATTTAAGTGATAGGACTGTCTATTGACCAATTTAGCATCTGGTTTGAGTTGAATCTTCATAAATCCCAATGAGCCTGCAATTCCCTTCATTTTAGAAAAAACTCTAAGGAAACAAGTCCTCATACTCCTTAAATAGGTCAACAACCTAAGTGTCTGTCTCCTTATCCCAATAGTCTTCAATAATGGCCATCTTAGGGGCTTCCTCGGTACCAATATTGTGTTTCTTGGTTTTTATTGGGCCATTATAGTCTAGTGCGACCATCTCTACCGTCTTTCCATTTAGTCCACGCTCTCCTTCTGACTCTTTCATCTATATGTCGTGGGGGCCATCATCATCTATATTATCCACATCAGTTTTCCAACAATGTACGAATTCTTTTAGTTTTTCCACTGCCTGATGGTATGAGCATACCACCCAGGGGGTGATGTCCTTTGGCTACTAATGAAAAACAAATTCCTTAATCTTGTGAAGTGCCTCTCTGTAAGCCATATCTGCCATGATGAAACAAAAGGTTGAAAGAAAATGGGAACTCATATGGGTTCTCTCAACTGTTTGCCTCTCAAATTCCTTCTGAATGTACCAACTTCTAGGGACCATATCCATTGCATGGAAAAACTGATGGGCCCATTGGGCTCAAGGGATGTTCTTAGAGGTCCAACGTAGTTCATAGAAAGAAATGTGCTACTGAGGGCCCTTAGTGCCCTTGTATTTGTTGGCTATCTAGAAGTCAATGATGGGATGAAATCGAACCTTTATGAATTCTACTACCTGAACCCAGCTCTGGATTTTAAGGCAGTGTGCCGCCCACCACACAGTAGGGGTTCCTCAAAACATTACATCCATGGCCTAAAGTCTTTGCTTCACTGGAACGGTTTTCTCCATATGTAAAAGGAATGTTTCCACCGGCTCTATCCCATCAAGTCACGGGGCATCACACAATTAAGACCCAATCCATCGCAATGATTTTTTTATCCGTGTGCATCTGCGAGTGGAAAATTTCGTAGAGCTTGTTCTGTCACCTCTCCATGGCATCCTTAGAATCCATGTGATAAGATTTGACACTTCTCCAATCTATTTATCCATCTACAGTGGGGTTTTTGTAGTCCTCCTTGTGCCCGATGATCTTATAAATGTTTTCAATGACCGAGCTCCACGCATCCTCATCCACGGTCTCATTTGTACCGATCACCTTCATATGGATCCAATGGAACGACCATGCGCAATGTATCTATTTCGAAGGACATATGTTGCTTCTTCAAGTTTAGCACCGGATTATTGTAAAAGGACTAGTCAATACCCAATAATGCTAGGTATGGATCAGATTCATCCATAATCTATAAGGCTTCGAAGTCGACCTTTGTTTTCACCCCTTCTATGTTGACTTCTATTTGCTCTGGACAGACTATCAGGTAGATCTTGTATTGGAGGTGAGATCGGAAG
>CBVK0100286046.1:0-23550 GCA_900067695.1 Picea abies | reverse complement strand
CCAATATTAGGGCTTAACAGATTAGGAGCTTGGCCTGTTGAAGATTTCTCCACAATGGACTTTCCAATCCTACAATTCAATGAAGGATATGGGCTTTAACCTTTTCCATGGTGCCAAATAATAAATTTGGCAAAGCGGTTACAATTTAACATGCAAGTGTTCCATTGTTACAATTGGAAAGAACATGCATAACAACCCAATTTTCATTAACTACATTAAGTATCACATGCAATGTGGATGTGTGTTAGTGTATCTGAACATCCGAGAGGCATTCACCAGGAGGTGGTGCTCAACCTAACCTTGTATAAAGTTCATCTCAAACATCATACATTATTTTCCATGACTTACACCTTTATAAAACGTTTGTATATCATCTCAAATATTGTAAGAATGTCATGCACATTCATTTCAATTATTGTTAATCACTAGACATTTATATAAAGTTTGTTGTGCACTTTGAAGTTTTTTTATTTGAAAAGAGATAACTTGTAAATAATTCATGTCGACGTTTACAATGGATTGACAATTTTGGTAAGTACTTTGGGGATTTTATAGTTTAAGTAATTAATTTCAATATTGGTCGAGGTATGGGAATGATATTTTTTTTTAGGTCGAGAAAGGAAATTGACTGCATTTGTGATGTTTGAGTTGATTCATTAGTTATATACATCTTTCAAAACAATAAACAACTTGAAAGAAAAAATATTTTGATAAGCCAATTAGTAATGTTAGTTTAAGTTTGATTATTTTTATTAAGATATTAAGCAAGTTGAGTTGATTTAGCTTCTACATAGTCAATATTATCAAATTAAAATCAAGTTGGTGCATTTTTAGCATTGATGGAAACTACATTGACATTCAAATGCCTTTTTGTGCAATCAATCCCTTCAATTAATTTGTTCACTTCATGGGTGATGTATAATATTTCATTTTGGCCTTTTAATTTTTATTTATTGAATGATTATTTTTTAATAGAACTTCTCTAATAAGTTCAACCCCATGAAGGGCTAGGATGGGAAAAAAGTTGAATATTAGCTTCATACTTTAAGTTGAAAACTAGTTCCATACTCAATTATTATGTATGATTGAGTACACTTGCAACACATGCTCACTTGTACGAATAACGTCCAATCATGGAAAAATTATTGTATAACTCATTGATGCAGATTGATTGAGTAGTCACGATTAGTGCACTTAATATTTAATATGAGTTATGAATGCTATTCTTTCTTATGAAGAAATGTATAAATGATGAATAATTAGGTTGATGTTATTATAATTAGATTTGAAAAAATAGGTTCTAGGAATAATTCAAAAACACCCCTAATGATTTTAGTAGGAACATCAATATGAGTCCACCCACTTTGTAGATTGCTTTTCATTTCTTTTAGGGTACCCTTGATATCTGTTATTCTCTAAATTGGCATGAGTGATCAATGACTCCGGCATGCGCCCTACAATAACATGGAATAAGAGAACAATGAGAAATATAATGCTTATTAGAAGTTATCACTATGTGGAAAGAAACATGAACTAATTAGAAGTTCTCACCTAGAAATAGAAAATGGGGATACTAATTCATAATAATAGTACTTAAGATGCATTATAACCATGTGAGCAATTCCTACAATATAACCTATTATCACATAAACTTGTCAAAGTCTTGTGAATTTGGGGTTTATTACTTAAGTCTGTAGTTTTGCCTGTCTCTTCCCCTTTTGCAAACCCAATCGTGGGGTTTTTTCCTTTCGGCTTACAGTTTTCTTCTTTTTCCTGCCTGAGAGGTATCGGCCCTAAGCTCTTCTATTTTCTCTAAGGTCGATCACTTCCCTCTTTTTTCTCTGTCACTGATCCTTTTTCCTTCCTAAGCCCTCAGTGAGTCATCCAAGAATTCATTTACAGAGGCCGTAGCCATAAGCACAAGCACAACACTTAAAGTGGTCTATTATGGGCTCGAATCAAGCGAGCGAGCAGGTTTGGTTTGACAAGAAAAATTAAAGTTCAGAGATTAATGAAAAATAATAATCATGGGAATCCGGAGTTCGAAGCATGGTTGAAGTATTTGTGAGAGATCCAAACCCCCAAGATCTAAAATCAGCAAGAGTCGTCCAATCCAATCGGACACGTGGCACTAGATCTGAACGCAGAGAAAGTTAGTTCGGGAAAACTGAAGTGAGAGAGGTCCCGATAGCTCGAGCCCTAAAATCTCGATGGACTGAGGTCATGAAACGTTGATATCCATCTCGGTCGTCTGATGCAAAGGGATGTGTGTCACCCGATCCAAGCGATATCGATTTCGTGACTCAGAGTTTTCAACATGGAACACAATGTGAACTCACGAAATGTGAAATCAAGAAGTGCCTGGGAATTAGGCCCATGATCGCAGCCCAGGGTCATATGGAAAGTAGGACCATAAAGAAAAGTAAGCACCTATTAAGCGGCAGGCAACGAAAGTTGTTCAAGGAGCCGATCTCAGCCGTCAAATTCAAAGTGAGTCTGATCGTCGATATGGATAGGACATTTCATAAGATCAGGCATCGAGATTTTTGAGATTGAATGGACTGAAAACTCCCGAAATGAAAAATCCCAAAATTTCACAAGGGAGCCCCAAGTCGTGGCTCGAGGTCACATGGAACGATGGAGGGGACTGCACCAAAGGTTGAAAGTTCCCGCTATGGTCTCAGGAAAGGATCTGCGTGGTTTCGAGGCACCGAGATCGATTGGAATAAATCGCGAGGATCACCAGGAACATTCATGAATGTTAGACTCTGTCCAAATCCTGATGAAAGTAGTTAATGGAAGTGGTAGAAGGTGGTTGAAACCTCATTTCACCACATAAATGGAAATCATGGAAGAATTGGCCGTGGAAGCGGACTGTCAGCCCAAAGTTCCCCTATCAGCATATTTTCTTGCAAAGCCCATACTGATATAAGATCGCGTTTAACAGAAGAATGCAAGTGCAGATTGACAGAAGAATATTGAGACATAAGGATTTGATTGTAGTTTCCAGGTCACACTCTTTGTGGTGGCAACTGTTCTGAGTATAAATTCTCAATTTTGATATTTTTCTATGGTTGATGGTTGAGCTAATCTCTCATATTGTAAAGTTTTAATGAATCCTCTGGTTCTATGGTGATGTGTGGCCATTTGAGACTTCTTGTTTAATGTCACTCAACTTTATTATCATCTCTTTTGCTTCTAATATTGAAGAATCTGGCATGGATAATCTAATGGAGTTGTTGTGGCTGTATTGTAATGTATGTTTGATTGCAATATTGTTATGACATTTTCAGTTTCCTAAAGTTTTGGGTTCAAGAGGATCTTGTATTCGAAGATTTTCCTCCTTAGACTGCTGGAAGACACGATGTCCATATAATACCTCTACATTTCCTCACCAGTTCTCCCCCCTAATCAGCCTTTACTACAACTTATTGACTGAAGTTAAATCAATACCTCACTTGCTCATGCCTTTCCTGGTCCAGATTTATGAGTTAAAGCGATATTTTCTTGAGTCTGCACCCATTTGACCCCCTTTAATTTATTCATTGTGACATACAAATTGATGGGTACTAGTCTTACCTCTGCTGCAATCCATAGGTGACTTCTAGTGCTAACATTTATGGCACTATTGTTGGGGACGAATTGAATATTTTCCCTAGGATAGAATGACAAAGCTTACTTATTCTGAAGGTGCATCAAAACTTGGTACCATTAAAAATTGTGACTTGCACTTGGAGACTCCACTGTCTGGAAACTCCACTATCTGACTCCACTGTCTCAGCTGGCTCTGAAAGGCAGACACACAAGTTATCACCCACAACTGCCTCTAGCCACACCTGAAGCTAACCGAGAGAAAATTATTAGAAAAGGAAAGACCCCTCAAGAAGGTACTTCGGCTACTAAACCAACTGATTCAAGTAATTTTCATCATCCTCCCTCTGAAACTCCATTAGTTGTTTCTCATACTCCTATTATATCTTTAGTTGGATTTTCTGGAGCCTTGAATTTTGGGATTTTTCCTGTTGTCTTCTCCTCCCCTAGACTTGGTTTGTAAGGAGAAAGTTTTGACACTCCCGTCTCCCATGAAGTTGTTCCCTGGCTCAGACCCAGGACCTTAGGAGATTTTCCCACTCCAGGTTTCAATATCCCTTCCCCTATCAGAATTTTTGTAGGAGAAGCCTCTTTTACTACTAGCTCTGCTACCTTTTTCCCTAGAGGTACATTTCCAATCTCACTTGTTTGAACTCCATCTCCACCTGCTTCTCCTCATGTTCACACTCCAATGGCAAAAGAAAATCCCCCCAGAACTAAAATGGAATCTATAATAGCTGCTAGGTATGACCCTCTTGTTTTGCCTCAGCCTCTGAATTCCCTCCCAGTGGATGGCTACCTTAAGAAATTACCTAAGTTCACAGGTGAGGGAGACATAACTGCAGAAGCACATATTGAATCCTTTTATAGTTGTATAGATAATCATGCCATAGAGAATGAATATATATGGATGAGTATATTTGTTCATAGCCTCGATAGTGAAGCTAGGAAGTGGTTCAGGGCCTTGCCTCCTAGATCTATTGGCGGGATTGAAGACCTAAATGAAGTCTTCTTAAAGGATTGGGGAGACAAAAATGATCTCATGTACCATATTACAGAGTTTGGGGCTCTGAAGAAAGAGGAAGGGGAATCTATGTATGATTTCTCCAAGAGGTTTAATAAAATGTATAATAAAATTCCCACTGAAGTCAAGCCTACATAAACCTTTGCAAATATTACTTATGCTACCGCTTTTGATCCTGACTTGTGTCTTCTGCTAAGAGAAAGAAGAGCTACTTCATTGGCTCATATGCAAGATGCAACCCTTGAAGTAGAATCTAATATATTTTCATTTGATAAACTTAGGAGCAAGGCTAGCAAAGACCGGAGAAGAGGGAGGTATGAAGTCTCAACCTATGGTTCCTCTACTTTCCATCCTCAAGTTGATGAACTTACTAAATTATTAAAATCTATGTCTGCTGAGATGGAGAAGTTGAAGCATGAAGGAAGACAAAACTATAGAAATCCACAAAATGTTGATAACAAAGGTAAATTCAGGATACCTAACAATGCTCCTCAAATTATTCCAAGAGGGCAAAGGGACAAAGATAGAAATGATCAGAACATCTAGACCCCTCTCCAAAATAATATTGTTACGAATGATGAAGGTGAGGATGAGGAATTTGATCCTGAAATCCACTGTCTTGGAGACACCTCCTCTTTTCCTCATTTGACTCAATCTGCATACGAGGAATCTCTCATGGAAAACCAACTTAATGAGTTGAGTAAGGGAGACAAGGCCATCAACAACCCAAATAGATATAATCCGAGATCAAAGAAGAAAGAAGGAAATCTCGTTATTCCTGACCAACCTACCAAAGCAGAGAAGCCTACTAAAGATATAGAAGACAACAACAAAGGTAAAAAGGTGCAATCACCCTATCCATTAATTAAAGTTCCTGTTCCAGAAGTAAAAGAAATTCTAAAGCCCCCTCCCTCTTTTATTTTTTACCATGAAATTCAAAAAATTAGAATCCTTGTACCCCTTTCAGAGCTGGTCAAACATGAAGATTTCAAAAGAAGCCTCTCTAAACTATTATAGTCTGAACACACGTCTCATTCCAAAAACCCAGTCAATTTGCAAGATGAAAATCAAGCTACCATATTAGGACCTTTGGTAGAAGATAGAGATGATTCCTCCCCTCCCTTCTACACTTCATTGAACATCCATGAGAAGGTGTTGCATAAATTCTTAATGGATTCAGGAGCATCCCATAATCTTATGCCTAAGATTGTCATGGAAGAACTCGGGTTGGAAGTCAAAAAAACCTACCACGACCTGTATTCTTTCGATTCCAGGAAGGTGAAGTGCCTTGGGGTGATCAAAGACCTAGTTGTGTCCCTATTCCAGCTACCGATAAAGAGCGTAGTCATAGATATCATAGTGGTTGATGTTCCCCCTAAGTTCAAAATGTTGCTATCTAGATATTGAATAAAGAGACTAGGGGGAACCTTGTAGATGGACCTTTCATACGCCACCATTCCTATGTTCGGGGATGAACAAAGGAGACTTTACAGGGAAGCATAGATTGTGTACTCATCAATGAGTGAAGAAAACACCATGAACCATCCTATCTTTTCTCTTGACACAGATTTGGGATCTAGCTTGCTACAACTCACCGATGCTCCTAAACCTCCTATGGAAATCATTAAGTGGTCTATTACTTTTTGTGAAAATTCCCCTCCTATCACCTCTGTGTGGAAAATGTTCTTCGATAGAGCCTCTTCTAAGGATGGTTCTGGTGTTGGAGTGGTTCTTGTTTCGCCTACTCAAGAGACTATAGCTCTGTCCTACAAGTTAGAATTTGAAGCTACCAATAATGTGGTAGAGTATGAAACTCTCATTTTAGGTCTGAGGGCTACAAAGGACATGGAAATTGGAGAGATATCATTATTTGGAGATGTTGAGTTAATTGTCCATCAAGTCATAAATCTTTGCCAAGCTAATCACCCTAGGCTAAGATGTTATAGAAATGAAGTGTGGGACTTTATTGACAATTTTTTCCTAGCTTTCAACATTTCATTTTTTCCAAGAGAAGAAAACATCATGGCTAATTCTCTAGATGTTTCAACAAGCAATTTCAGAGTCACTTTGCCACTAAAGATTAGGTATGACGTAGAAGTAAATTACAGACCCTCTATACCTGATAATTTCAAGCATTGGAAAGTATTTGAGGATGATCTTGAGATCAAAATATTCCTTGAGACTGTTAATGAGTTTTCTATGCTACATATTGATCAAGATCAGGATTTTGAAAGTAATCCTCATGTTGATGTTTTCCTGAAAAAAATCGCTAATCACCATATTGTTCAGTTTCATAGAAACCACATTCCGAAGGGACTAGTTCCTTTGGAAAGACTATTTGACAAAAACGATGTGGCAGTGAAAGTTAAAAGCCCAAGTGAGGGTGTTGATGTAGCTGAATGCAATATTGGTACAGAGGAGGATCCAAAGTTTGTCAAGTTGTCAAGAAGTCTATCAAGGGAGAAAAGAGCCAAGTGTACTGAGTTATTAAAATAATTTTATGATGTGTTTTCTTGAACCTATGAAGACCTTAGAACATACGACACAACTATCATTGAGCATAAGATCCCATTGAAAGAGCAGGCCAAACCATTTAGGCAGAGATTAAGACAAATAAATCCTATGCTACTGCCTATTATGGAAAGGGAGGTAAAGAAGTTGTTGGACGCCCAAATCATTGTCCCTTTGAGATATTCTGAATGGGTGGCCAACTTGGTTCCAGTAAGGAAAAAGAGTGGAGAAATCAGACTTTGTGTTGATTTCAGGAATCTGAACATAAGCTCTAAGAAGGAAAATTACCCTTTACCAAAGATGGAACACATATTGCAGAGGGTGACAGGTGCATCCAGGATCTCCATGATTGATGGATTTTCTGGCTACAATCAGATCTTTGTCCTGCATGAAGACAGAGAAACAACAACCTTCACCACTCCTTGGGACACATTCATGTATGCCAAAATGCCTTTTGGATTAATGAATGCAGGAGAAACATTCCAATGAGCCATGGGCATTGCCTTCATTGGAGAAAGAGACAAATTTGTGGTCATCTATCTAGATGACATAACATTCTTCTCCAAATCTGATAAAGAACATTGTCAACATCTGAGAAAGGTCTTCTTGAAATGCAAACGGTTTGGTCTCTCCCTAAATCCCAAGAAGTCTTTATTTTCCATGCAGGAAGGAATATTGTTGGGACACATTGTATCAGCTGAGGGGGTTAGGATTGATTCAAGTAGGGTAGAAGCTATTCAAGACTTATCACTTCCTAGATACAAGAAAAAACTTCAGTCCTTCCTAGGCAAAATCAATTTTCTGAGAAGGTTTGTTTCAAATTTTTCTGATTTGGTGAAGCATATCACAACCATGATCAGGAAGGGGAACGAAGTAAAATGGACTTCTGAGTCCAGAGAATCCTTTAACCAAATCAATAAGGCATTGAATGAATCACTTGTGCTAATCAGTCCTAATTATTCCAAGGATTTTCTGATTTTTTCCTTTGCTTCATTTGATACAATGGTCGTTGTTTTATTACAGAAGAATGATGCAGGGCTGGAGCAGCCTATTTCTTTTTTCAGCAGAGAACTGAGAGATGTAGAGGTCAGATATGACATCATGGAGAAGCAGGCCTATGCCTTGGTTAAAGCTCTTAAATCTTTTAGAGTCTATGTTTTGCATTCAAAAATCATTGCATATGTTCCTTCAGCTTTTGTGAAGGACATTCTCATTCAGCCCGACATAGATGAAAGAAGGAGCAAGTGGATTGCCAAAATCCTTGAATTTGATCTGGAAATAAAGCCCACCAAACTAGTTAAGGGCCAAGGTTTAGCCAAGATATTGGTAGAGTCTAATTGTAAATATTCGGGGGTTAACTTCATCAACACTTGATCAGAAAATCAACAAGATGACTTGTCTGATACAATTTCTCAGGAAAACCCTCTGTTGGCAAAATGCGCCTAGTACAAAGACATTATATATTTTCTGCAAGAGTTAAAGCTCCCTGATGGTATGGGAAAAATAAAGGCAAGAGATTTAAAGCTCAAAGCAATTAGATATTGCCTTCTTGACCAGGTCTTGTATTGGAAAGACCCTCTAGGTGTTCTTCTGAGATGTTTAGACCCACAAGAGGCCCAAAAGATTATGTTTGATTTTCATGACAGCCTATGTGGGGGACATCATTTATGGAGAACCACAGCCTACAATATTCTCAGGGCTGGGTACTTCTAGCCTACTCTATTCACTAATGTCTATGTAAAAATTAGAGCTTGTATCAAATGTCAAAAATTCATTGGGAAGCAACATCTCAAGTCTCTACCATTGAAGCATGTGGTAGCTTTAGGACCCTTTCAACAGTGGGGCCTAGAATTTATCGGGGAGATTTATCCTCCTTCAAGCGGCCAACACATGTGGATCTTATCTGCAACAGATTATTTCACCAAATGGATAGAAGCTATCCCCACAAGGAGTGTCTCTCACAAGGTGATCATTTGTTTTCTTGAAGATATTATGGAAAGGTTTGGTTGTCCGAATAGAATCATTACTAATAATGTTGAATCCTTCAAGGCTGAACCATTGATCAAGTTTTGTGAGAAGTTCATAATTGCATTGATTCACTCTACCCCCTATTATCCCCAAGGCAATGGGTTAGCAGAGTCCTCTAACAAAATCCTGATAAAGATCATCAAAATAATGCTAGAGGACAACAAGAAAGCATGGGATTCAAAGCTCAAATTTTCTCTGTGGGCTGATAGAGTGACAACAAAGAGGTCCCTAGGCATCTCTCCTTTCCAAATTGTATATGGGACTGAAGAGGTTTTTCCTTCTCAACTTGCCATACCCATGGAGAAATTATTCCAAGACTGCCACAAAGAACCTGACGATATGATCAGAAGAATTCATCAGCTGGTAGAAGTCCATCAGACTAGAGAGTAGGTGATGGACAGAGAGCATGACCGTCAACAGAAAATCAAGCAGGCCTTTGATAGGTAAAGCAATAAGGATGATTTCCAGTTGGGGGATCTAGTACTCAAATGGGATGCACCCAGACAGGACAAGGGCAAGCATGGTAAATTTGAATCCCTTTGGATTGGACCCTTCAAAATTTCCGAGACACTTTCAAATAATACTTACAAGTTGTAGAATTTGGAGGGTGACGAAGTTTTTAGTGGCCCTATAAATGGTCATTTCCTGAATTTTTTTTTTGTTTAAATCCGTAGTCGACATCCCACCATTGTAAATACTGTTCCTATTTTATGTTTATTTTGTTTTTAATAGGAGACTCCATAACCCAAAGAAAAGGCATTGGAATTGTGTGTTCTTGACAACTCACAGGGAGCATGCCATTCCCTGTGGAGCCAGATGTTATCACATAAACTTGTCAAAGTCTTGTGAATTTGGGGTTTATTGCTTAATTCTGTAGTTTTGCCTATCTCTTCCCCTTTTGCAGACCCAATTGTGGCGTTTTTTCCTTTCAACTTATATTTTTCTTCTTTTGCCTTCCTGAGAGGTGTCATCACTAAGCTGTTATGTTTTCTCTGAGGTCGATCACTTATCTCTTTTGTCTTTGTCACTTATCCTTTTGACTTCCTAAGCCCTCAGTCAGTCATCTAATTATTCATTTACAGAGGCCGCGACCATAAGCATAAGTGCAACACTTAAAATGGTTTGTTTTGGGCCCGAATCAAGCGAGCGAGTAGGTTCAATTTGGCAGGAAAATTCAAAGTTCAGAGATTAACGAAAAATAATAATCGTAGGAATCGGGAGTTCGAAGTAGGGTTTAAGTATTTGTGAGAGATCTGAAATCAATAAGAGAATTCTGAGTCAGTAGGACGCGTGGCACCAGATCCGAATGTGGAGGAAGTCAGTTTGGGAAAACTGAAGTGCGAGAGGTCCCGATATCCCGAGCCCTGAAATCTTGATGGCCCGAGGTCCCGAAATATCGATATCCATCTGGTTCATCCAATGCAAGGGGACGATCATCACCTGATCCAAGCGATCGTTATTTCACGAGAGTTTTCAACATGGAACATAGTGCGAACATGTGAAACATGAAATCGCGAAGCACCTAGGAATTAGGCCCACGATCACAGCCCGAGGTTGTATGGAAAGAAGGACCATAAAGAAAATTAAGCACCTATTAAGCGATGGGAAACAAAAGTTGTTCGAGGAGCCGATCTTGGCCGTCAAATTCAATGTGACTCTGATTGTCGATATGGATAGGCCATTTCGTAAGATCAAGCATCGAGATTTTTGAGATTGAATGGAGTGAAAACTCTTGAAATGCGAAATCCCAAAATTTCACAATGGAGCCCTAGGTCATGGCTCGAGATCACAAGGAACAATGGAGGGGGTTGCGCCAAAGGCCAAAAGTTCCTGCGATGGTCTCAGGAAAGGATCTGCGTGGTTTCGAGGTGTCGGGATCAATTGAAAGAAATCATGAGGATCAGTAGGAACATTCATGAATGTTAGAATCTGTCCTGATCCTGATGAAAGTAGTTAATGGAAGTGGGGGAAGGTGGTTGAAACCTCGTTTCACCACATAAATGGAAAGCATGGAAGAGCTGGCCATGGAGGTGGACTGTTAGCCCAAAGTCCCATTGTCAGCAGATTTTCTTGCAAAGGCCATACTGATTTGAGATCGCGTCTGGCAGAAGAATGCAAGTGCAGACTAACATAAGAAGATGAGGGCTTTGATTGTAGTGGCCAGGTCTCACTTCTGGTGGTGGTAACTGTTCTGAGTATAGATACTCAATTTTGATATTTTTTATGGTCGATGGTTGAGCTAAGCTCCCGCATTGTAAATTTTTAATGAAGCCTCTAGTTCTCTGGTGATGTGTGTCCATTTGAGACTTCTTGTTTAATGAAAGTCAACTTTCTTATCATACCTTTTGCTTCTGATATTGAAGACTCAGGCATGGGTGATCCAGTCGAGTTGTTGTGACTGTATTGTAATGTATGTTTGATTGCAATATTGTTATGACATTTTCAGTTTTGTGAAGTTTTGGTTTAAAGAGGATCTTGTATTCGAAGCTTTTCCTCCTTAGACTACCAGAAGACTCGATTCCATAGCAGACCTCTACATTTCCTCACCAGTTCTTCCCCCTACTCACCCTTTACTACAACTTACTAATTGAATTTAAATCAAGACCTCACTTGTTCATGCCTTGCTTGGTCCGGTTTTTTGAGTTAAAGCGATATTTTCTTGAGTCTGCACCCATTTTACCCCCTTTAATTTATTCATTGTGACATACAAACTAATGGGTACTGGGCTTACCTCTTCTACAATCCAGAGGTGACTTCTAGTGCTAACATAACCCTTTGTGTAGGTGTCATATAAAAGATACAATTTATGGGGCATTTTCCTACTGCAAGTTGAACTTGATAATCCTCACTTACCTTATTTAGAGAAAATATTGTTACAAAAGTAATTAGTTGTAGGTAAAATGATTAATATTATTATGAATCCAACAATAACACAAGGGAACAACTAAAATTAGGGATGATTTTAAGGATGTAAATTTATTTTAAAATGTAGAAACCTTGGCGAACCTTACTAATCCTTCATATGCCAACTATAAATGTTAGGCAATAATTTTGTAAAAATATTCATATTTATAAGGATTTTATATAGTTTTTATAAAATTTTGGCTATTTTTAAGGTAAAATAATTGTATCCTATAAAATTTGGGCGAATATTTTTTAAAATAGCGAATCTCGTTTTTGGAAAAACCATGGAAAATTAGCCCATGAGCGAAATTTAGCCCCTAAAATCATCCCTTTTTCAAAAATCAAAACACTGAATATTATCACATTTCCATATAAATTTTACTTTGGAAGTATGAAAAAAAACATGAATTAAGGATGTCAAATGGATTAAAAAAAGAGGTTAGATTTAAGTAAAAGTATTTGTTTAAATGAGGAGAAACACTTTTTTATTCATGTAGAGTTATAAACCTCGTCTACATCAACATCAAAATTAAATTTAAGTACTTTTTTAGAGGTTCTAAGTTTACCCATGCTTGAACTTGAGTCTTTTGCATGTGATGTCTACTCTCAGCCACTTGCTCATTCAATAGTGGCCTACATCAATTATTGCAGGTGGGATACATCAATGTCGAACACCGGCCAATCTACACTACTCGTCGGGAAATAATCGACACTCGGGAAATATCCACGTAGCAGCATCTACACTCCAAAGCATTATTTTCTCTCCATTCATTAGAGAGGAACAATCTATTCAGAAGCTTGGAACACATTAGGTCAATTACTCGTACCACGGGACCACGAGACCTATATTTCCTATCTTCATGCAGGGAGTAACATTGGTTTATCATTGGGATTACTAGCTACTGAACCAAGATCATGCGATTGGCCATAACTCAATGAATGTAAACAACACAATCTTAATAAAATTCAAAATAATTTATCTATAAGAAATTTTGTTAATTATAAATGCTATATGTAAACAACACAATCTTAATAAAACTCAAAATAATTTATCTATTTTGTTAATTATAAATGCTATATGGAAAAATTTGATGACTCGATAGATTTAAGATTGAAATTAAAAAAAAAATCACAGTTTTAACCATGTAACTTTCCCATCATGCAAGTCAATGAAGGACATGGGCTCTTTCATTTTCCATGGAACCAAAGAAGACATTTGCAAAGTTGTTACAATTTGAGAAGCATACGTTCTAGTGTTATAATTGGCAAGAGCATGCATAAAATCCTAGTTGTTACCTGCATTAAATATCACCTGAAATGTGGATGCACTTTAGTGTGTCTAAACATTCAAGAGGAGGATGCATTCACTAGGAGGTGGTGCTCAACCTAACCTTGCACACAGTTCATTGCAAATATAATAAATTATTGTCCATGACTTACACCTTTATATAAAGTTTTCATTTAAATCATCTCAAATAGCATAAGAATGTCATGCACATTCATTTCAATTATTGTCAATAACGAGACCTTTATATAAAGTTTGTTATGCATTTTGAAGTTTTTTTGTTTTCGAAACGATATAAATTTTTTTATTGTAAACAATTTATGTTGGTGTTTATAATGTTTTTTTATTGTAAACAATTTATGTTGGTGTTTATAATGGATGGACAATTTTGGTAATTACTTCAAGATTTTATAGTGTAATTAATTAGTTTCAATATCAATTGAGGTATGGGTATGATAGTTTTTAAGGAAACCAAGTGCATTTGTGATGGGTATGATAGTTTTTAAGGAAACCAAGTGCATTTGTGATGTCGAGTTAATAGTTATATACATCTTTTAAAACAACAAACAATATAAAAGAGAAAAGATTTTAATAAGTTAGCTAGTAAAACTAGTTTAAGTTTGTTTATTAAACTAGTGAAATTGATTTAGCTTCTATAGAATCAATATTAGAAAATTAACATCAAGCCAATGCATTCTTAGCATCGATGGAAATGGCATTGGAATTCAGAGGCCATGCCTTGCAAGTTGCCCATTTGTTCCATTGCAACATTCCATCGAAGGAATAAATCTTTGGAGTTGCTACTCCTCATGGATGAGCTCTCATTTTTTTCTCACCAAAATACTTTGTCTCTTTCCAAGTTAAACAAATATGATTTCTTACTCCCCATTGTTTCAAAATATAGGGGGTTCGCTAAAATTTGCTTGGAATTCTTCTATGGTAGTTTTCCCAAGGTTTTTGCTAACTGTAGTAAAATCTTATTTTGACTTTATAGGCTAGCAAAGTTATACAAGCATTTATATGCATCTATTTAACTTGGCATTGTTTACAATGCCTAATAGTAACACCACCTTGAAATATTGACAATGACGTCAAGATAATCTACCAATTACACATTGATTTTGCAATCGCTATCAAAGACTATGTCCACTTATGACTTCACAATGTTCATTATAAAACCCAAAGCAAAGGTGGCATCCTCACCAGTTGAATTATTATATACTTAGTCTTAGCTAGAGATTTAAACAATGTGAGTGATTTATTTGACACCATGAATTTTGAGTTTATTAAGGGGAACAATCACACATATGACACATATGGTCACCTTTATGCATTTGCATAAGCCTACAACTCCAAATGTTATTGTATTGAGTTATTTATTTGGATGTAATTGTATGTAATAGTAAGTGTGTTTTTAAATCATCCAACAATGACCCAGATATTAGATGGCTAGATAGGGTCACAATCCATTACCCATGGCTAAAGCTACAACCAATTTCATATAACACTACTACATATGATTAAATTTGCCACGGTTTTTCGTTGCTATTGCCACACATATCTGTTGCACTTTCCACGAAGGCAAACAATTTTTTTCGTGGTACTTTTTTCGTCGCTATATCCACGCATTCATTTTTTGTGGAAACAATGATGAAATAAGAACGCCACGTGTCACCATCTTAAAAAGAGGAATATTTTTTTCCAACGGACAAATCGTGCCAATAGCAACGAAAAAGCATGGTAATAGCGAGAAAAAAAAGTGTGTACTTGTAAAACCCCACCATTAACTTGTGACGCAGATGCCATACTTGCGACGGTTAAAGCATGGCAAGTAGTAATGAAAGATCATCGCGATAGCAAAACCCTCCTATATCGTTAAGGCATGCGAATAGTATATCCATGTCAAATTTCAGTGCATACAGAAATAGTTTGAAACAATTTCAACGTTGGCCCCATTCATAGGTCATTGTTGCCCGTGTCTAGTCCTAGTACATTTTCCTTGTACCTAGTACATTTTCCTTGTAAAATTCATTCGATGGTACACACGTCCCCACATCTAGTACTGCAAGGGAGTATTTTTATGGAGTTGACTAAGCAATCAACGAAAAAGAGGGATTTATGGTCCATGCCTAGGGATTTATTGAATCACAAATGCAATATGTGATATAACAATGGTCATTTCAAATGAATTTGTAACATGAAGTATGGTTCTCATGGTTTTCCAAGGAATACTCTAAGGTCAAACAACAAGGTACAAGATCATAGAAATTTCCTTAGGGATGCATGGGTCATTCATCACAGTCATTTTTATAGTGTTTATTAAACAATGAACAAAAAGAGAGATTTTTCATCACAACTATGACACACATACATTGTATATACAATGTAGAACCTGAAAGAAAAATGAAGAAAGATTAACAAAAACTTAAAACATGTGTCAACCAATTTGTGTACTTTGAAAGAAAATTAGGGTTTATAGTTTACGTGATGAATTGATGATGGAAGCAAGTGGGTGTGTGAGTCAAATTTGAGTCCAAAAACCCTCCCATATCGTTAAGACATGAGAATAGTATATCCATGTCAAATTTCAGTGCATACCGAAACAATTTGAAAAAATTTCAAAGTTGGCCCCATTCACAGGTCATTTTTGCCCGTGTCTAGTCCTAGTACAATTTCCTTGTAAAATTTGTTCAATAATACACACGTCCCTGCATCTAGTACTGCAAGGGAGTATTTTTATGGTGTTGATTAAGCAATCAATGAAAAAGAGGGATATATGGAATCACAAATGCAATATGTTATATAACAATGGTCATTTCAAATGCATTTGTAACACGAAGAATGGTTCTCATGGTTGTCCAAGGAATGATCTAGGGTCAAACAACAAGGTACAAGATCATAGAAATTTTCTTAGGGACACATGGGCCATTCATCACAGTCATTTTTATAGTGTTGATTAAACAATGAGCGAAAAGAGAGATTTTTCATCACAACTATGACATACATACATTGTATATACAATGTAGAACCTGAAAGAAAAATGAAGAAAGACTGATGAAAACTTAAAAATTGTGTCAACCAATTTGTGTACTTTGAAAGAAAATTAGGGTTTATGGTTTACATGATGAATTGATGATGGAAACAAGTGGGTGTGTGATTCAAATTTGAGTCCAGAAACCCTCCCATATTGTTAAGGCATGCGAATAGTCTATACATGTCAAATTTCAGTGCATACATAAACAGTTTGAAAAAATTTCAACGTTGGCCCCATTCACAGGTCACCATTGCCCATGTCTAGAGCTAGCACAATGTCTGTTTGTTGTTCCTTTTAAAATTCATTAAAAGTACACATGTTCCCACATCTATTATTGTATATTTGATACTAGAAAACCTTCCATATAATTAAGTCATGCGGACAATCTATCCATGTCAAATTTCAGTGCATATAGAAACATTTCGAAAGAATTTCAACACTGGCCCCATTCATAGGTTACTGTTGCCCATCAAGTTACTATTGATCTATATTACATATGAGAATGAAGCTCCATATGAAAAATCAAGATACATATCGTCAAGGAAAATCAATATTATTGTTGAAGTAGAGTGATGTTTGAGTCTGAAAACCCTCCCATATCGTCAAGGCATACAAACAGTTTATCCATGTCATCTTCTGCATGATAATTTTAGTTGATTAAGATGAAGAACCCCATGAAATGGATAGATGAAGGAGCGGAAAAGGTGTCGGTTTGAAGAAGATTCTCTGTTACATGCCTATGTTAAGCGATATTGGCCACGAGAATGGAATCTTGTATCACAGAGAATGAATAGAGACCTGGACAAAGATCTGAAATCCTGTGCAGAGAGGTGGAAGAACTACTTGAAGCTTGGAATCAAGAAGGGCTCCTTATCAGAAGACAAGTAGCATCTCGTTATAAGTCTTCAGGAAAAAACAATAAAATATTTGAATAACACAAATTCAAAACTGCAAATTCAATTCAAAAGAAGTGTAGTTGAATATAGAAAAAAGGAGAGGCATACTGTTTCAACGCAAAGAAAAACCAACAATTTTCGATGTAGATATTGTTTCAAATTTGGACGGAAATCCCGTAGAAAGGAGAGGCATAACGAACAATTTTAGACGGAAATCTGACAGATATGTTTTTGTCACATGAAATCCCTGGGATGACATACCTACATCCTTGGTATGAGATGTTTTTGAAATTGCTAAATCCGATTTCTTCAATTAAAACTACAATTTCAATGGATTTTCATTGAAAATGCTCACAAAGGGTGTTTTTTTTATATTTTTCAATGAAACCTAAGAACCTTGCATCCATGTTGGCCATTACCAAAACAATGGCTTATATTGTCGAATTAAGGCCTTATTCTGGATAGGTTTGCAACAACGTGTTCCTTTGACAAAAGGTTGGGATTGATCATATTTTATTCAAACACGACAAAAATTTAAATTATGGTTGTCATTCATTGGCTTATACAAAAATATAAACATAAAAATGTAAATCCCTGGGATGACATACCTACATTGTTTGTATGAGATGTTTTCGAAATTGCTAAATCCGATTTCTGCAATTAAAATCTGCAATTTTGACATATTTGCATTGAAAATGCTCATAAACAGTGTTTTTTTTTATATTTTTCAATGAAACCTAAGAACCTGGCATCCACGTCGTCCATTACTAGAACAATGGCTTATATTCTCGAATTAATGCCTTGTTTTGGATAGGTTTTGCAACAACGTGTTGCTTTGACAAAATATTGGGATTGATTGTATTTTTTTCAAACACGACAAAAATTTAAATTATGTCATTCATTGACTTATACAAAAATATAAACATAAAAATGCAATTAATCCCTTGGATGACATACCTACATCATTGGTATGAGATGTTTTTGAAATTGCTAAATCCGATTTTTGCAATTAAAATCTGCAATTTCGACGGATTTGTATTGAAAATGCTCATAAAGGGTGATTTTTTATATTTTTCAATGAAACCTAAGAACCTAACATCCACGCCAGCCATTACCAGAACAATGGCTTATATTGCCAAATTAAGTCCTTGTTTTGGACAGATTTTGCAACAACATGTTGCTTTGACAAAATATTGGGATTGATCATATTTTATTCAAACCCGACAGAAATTTAAATTATGGTTGTCATTCATTGTCTTATAAAAAAATATAAACATAAAAATGTACATCGTTGGTATGATATAAACATAAAAATTTACATCGTTGGTATGATTAGGCACAGTTGCACAAAGCTCCTCTTGGTTTCAATAATAGGTCATTCTCTACTAAATAGGGGAAACCACGTGAAGGTGGAAGCTCTAATTATGCCCCCCCCTCACATCACTCTCAATTTCCCCATACCTAATTTGAAATTATAAAGAACATGTAACATATACTCTATTATACAAAATAAAAACATATAAAGATCATATAAAAGATATAAACACATACCTCTTCTTTTCAACAATTAAATATAAGTCATCTTCTTCTTCATCCAGCTCAACATCTGTATCAGGATCTAGTTCAAAATCGATATTAGTGAAAGGCTCATTCATATCAATATCATAATCAACGTCATTTTCACTAATATAGTTATCGATATCATCAATGAGATCATCATCTCCTATATTTGGATGATCAACTTCTTCAACTTCTTCATCTGACACATCGAATAAATCCACCTTCTCATGATCTCCATAATCATGATATTCTTCCTTGTTATTATATTCATCCTCGGCTACATGATTATACTTTACTGGTCTTCCTCTTGGATCATATCTAGCAACAAATGACCAAACTGCTTTACTAGGTACCTCTGAGTAAAATACTTTCTCACATTGACTTGGAAGAACATAAGGCTCTATACCCGGTTCAAATGCCCTTTTATTAACCATGGTAAATCCATTATCATGTTCAATAACAGTTCTTTCAGGATCACGTTCATGCATCTGTAGCCTGTACCATTTCACCTCAAACAAAACTATTTTAAAGAAATTAAAATCACACTCAATTATATCCTCCAAATGCCCATAGTACCTATTCTCAGTTTCTTTTAGATTTCTATCACTTCTAGAGGAAATGTTGGTGACCTTAAACACTGCAGTTATACCAAAATCCAAGGTTTTCATCTTATCATCCAACATTTTGATACGAAATTTACGACCATTACACCATATATCCTTGTGATGTTTCAATTGCAACATGGACAACAAGTAAAAAATACATTGCCAATTAATAAACCTCATATAGGACTTAGTAAATATATATTTCAAAAATTAAACAAACCA
Source organism: Picea abies (assembly GCA_900067695.1). NCBI lineage: Eukaryota > Viridiplantae > Streptophyta > Pinopsida > Pinales > Pinaceae > Picea > Picea abies. Next base: position 3,890 of record CBVK0100286046.1, on the reverse strand, counting down.
AATACATTGAAAAATTGGGAAATAACTAAGAAAATGTGGGTAAAATTTACTTGCCTGTTTATCTTTTAAACCAAAGGCTAAATCAAGTTCCCTAGTTGATGTAAGATCAAGAAATTGATCTCGATGGTGATGTGTTGTTTTAATCATCTTAATCACCCCTTCCCATGATAACCTATCGAAGTATTCTTTAGTATATTCTATCCAATGCTCCATCCAATCAAGGTTGTTTGCTATGTATAAATGTAAAGAATCCCACTCTCGAGAAACTATATGATAAAATAACAATTTAATATCATTAATTACAATTTAATATCATTAATTAGCTATTGTTAATAAATTAATAGTTTAATATAGTTCAATATGCAGGAATAAAAAATGTAAAAAAATCAGTATGATAAAATATAATTGGAAAAATAAATGTGTAATATATTAAATCTACGTCAACATCTAATAATTACCTTTCACAGTCCTCATTTTCCCTTTCCCCAATAGGACCTCCGCTTCAAATTTGTTTATGGAGTCGAGATGCCAAATGCGAGGCACATTCATATTTTCTGCTAATTCAGGTAAATGTTGACTAATATACACCATGCATTGATATACCATATATCCCTCAATCATAGAACCCTCTGAACTGTTGATATTATGGTAGCTGCGGGAGGTATTTACCTCCATGTGTAAACCTGACAAGAATAGAATATTTTGGGAAGAAAGAAGAAACCCTAATTAGTTGGCTAATAACCCTTGAAGACAAATTGACTGAAGAGGATAACTTGTATTAGGTTATTAGCCTCCAAGAGAAGAATTCGGCTAAAGGAAATATTATATACTAAGTAAATAGGAACCCAAAATGAGAATTCAACCCATGTAGTTTGCCAGTTTTAGTATAAATACAAGAGGCTAGTCTTCATTCTGGTAGGCATTCTCAGAACTGTAGAAGCAACACGTTTGTGCACTGCAGTTGGCCAGTTTGTGCTCAAGTCTGGAGGAGAGTTGTCGTTGCATATATTGCAGCTAGCAGATTTCGGTTTTGGCTTGGGCTATTTCTTGGTTATGGTTTGGACTCTTTGATCATCTCTTGTTACTCTTTCTTGGTGCGCTATTCTTGGAGAAATATGCGGCACCCTTTGTTTAGCTATCTAGCCAAGGGTTTTCTTTCAGAATGATTCCCTGTCAAGTTTAAGGTGCTCGGGGGTGGCTTCAACTTATGGTTGGGTGACAATAGTGATATTGTCTATGGTTAAACGAGCACATACATCATATTCTAACAGGTTATGGGCCCACACCTCCTTCATTCAATCTAACCACTAGAAGGGAACATAGCCATAAGGATACTAATCTTGTTGAAGAACTAGCGCTAGGGTTTCTAACAAGAGCAGTTACTAAAGCATTGTTGCTAAGGTTACTGGCAGGTGCAGTGGCAGTAACCCTAATCCTCTCATTGAGGAACCTTAAGTGAAGGGATTGACCTAATTTCTGGATAGATTAGTGCACCCTATCCTAATGCATCTCCTAGTACTCTCAGCAAGCCAAGATGTCAAGTTTGAGTTTTTGGTCAAATCTAGGGTTGACCAAGTCAAAGTAGCCATGACTTACTCTATGAAGTTAGAAAACAAGTTATATGGAGATTATAACTTTAGAGCGTGGAAGACAAGGATTGACCTCACCCTTTCTAAGAATAAAGTGTTGGATATCGTGAAAGGAAAGATTGTGGAACTAGAGTTTGAAGAAAGAAAAGAGAAGGAACCGCAGAACATTGTAGTTATGGAGAAGTTCAAAGACAATGATATCAATGCCATGAGTATCATAGGGGACTCTATAAAATACCACTTGATACCCTACATCTCCCATCTTTACTCATCGAAGAATATGTGCGATTCCCTAACAAACCTCTTCTCAGTCAGAAACATTGGACAAGTAATGAGTCTGAAGAATGAGCGATGTGACATGAAGATGAATGATGATGATAGAATAACATCATACTTTGTGAAAATATCTCAGTTAAGAGATAACCTACAAGCTATTGAAGAGATCATTTCAAAGAAGGAATTAGTAAACATAGTACTCAATGGTCTTCCCAAGACGTGGGATGCATTTGCCGCAAGCATGAACACAAGGAAGGAGTATCCTACATTTAAAGAACTTTGGACTTGTTGTGATCAAGAAGAATCAAGGATCAGTGTAAAAGATAAATCCCAAAAGAAGTACGATGATCAAGCCTTCTCAACAAGGTTCAAGGATTTCAAGAACAAAAAGAAGTTTGGCTCCAGGAAGAAAACAAATCAAGAGAAAGATATGTCAAGGATACAATGCTTCGATTGTCAAAAGTATGGTCACTACAAGAATCATTGTCTCGAGTTAAAGAAAAGGAAGGAAACACATGAAGCATCAGTTGTCAAAGAATGAGAACCCTCAAAGAAAACCAAGAAAGAAAAAACAAACTTCTTCTTCTAAGACAAGGTAACAATACTCTTCATAGTTCTTGTACATACCATGTTTTCGGTACATATCTTGCATATCTATTTTTTAGAAGATAATATGTTCAAGGATAAACTATGATTATGGAAGAAAAATAAGATAAGGACTGCTATCATTATGAATATAAGACAAGCTGCAAGATAAGTCGAAATCAGAAAGAAACCTAGAAGAAGTAAAGACATAAAGAAGTCAACAATCAAGAGGAAATTGGAAAAAGATTTGTAACACTTTGCAGAAGGCAATAAGGATGCATACAGAAGCATGGACTCTCCTAGATGGAGGGAGCCGATTATACATTACCAAAAGAAGATCATGCATTCATACATGAAGCAAGGATTAGGAGGGAGCTAATCCTATGATCCATTAAAGGTGATAAAGTATATATCCATGGTAGCAGCCATGAAAATCAATACGTGTTTAGTTTGACCTTAGAAGAAGTCTTCTTTGAAAATAAGCCTTAAAGAATCCCTGGTTATCCATCCACATCCATGATCCTACAATGAAAGGAAGAAGATGGAATCTATAGAAAACTCCATGGACCCAAGATCTAAAGAGAAACATGAGGAAGAACATGAAGATTCCAAGAAAGAAAGAAATGCCAGAACAACCAGTCATTGTATCAAGAATCACAAGATTACTAGCCTCATATGAACTCACTAAAAGAAATCAAGTAGAGGTACTGAAAGTTGTGATGAAGAACAGTGTATGAAAGACTTATGAATGTAAGCATTGCGAGATCCATAACTAGAGTTTATCTCAGATGGAGGGAGAATACTATGATGCTTACTTATTCTAGTAAACCAGATATATCTCTACATGAGCCATTATATCATCCACAATATCGATAGGTTGGAATTGACATCAGATGAATGCAAAGACTGTTCTCTAGAATAATTGAACAAAGAGTGTATGTAGAGCAAGCTCAATTCTTCGAGGTATACCAAAAAGAGACCCTTGTATGCATATGGAAGAAGAAAACTTGGTGGAGAACCTCCAATGCACAACAAAATCATGGTGAAGACTTCCTATAACAGAGATATTGTATCAGAATGATTTCTTAGAAGATCAGGATGATGGATTGTCAATCCATGACAAAGATCCCATGATGACAGAAGAAGTGCCACATGGATATGTTCTAGTTTGAGCCTTGCCATGATGTTATGAGAAGTTCCTTTCCAGTTCGGAAAGTGGTTTGAGATTTCTGATGGACATGCATTTTCCAATTAGAAAAATGATTCAGATCGAACGGTCATTTTTGTAATGAAAATGGTTCGATGCATTGTTTATGTACCATATACAGTGATTTCCCATTGTGGTTAACATGGGGAATGGTCTAGTATAGTGTCTCTTCTTGATGGTTAATCAAGAAAACTGGTCCACCTCGCCAGACAGTCGCTAAGACCGGAAGAGCG
>CBVK0100286045.1:0-23551 GCA_900067695.1 Picea abies | reverse complement strand
TATGACTTTGAAATCATCTACAAAAAAGGGAAGAAAAATGTTGTGGTAGATGCACTCTCAAGAAAGGATGAAGATGTTGAGGCATTTCTTTGTGCTATCTTTATCATCCAACCTGATTGGATAACAGAAGTAAGGGATGAATGGAAGAATGACAAAGAAGTGTGGACTTTCATTGAAAGGTTGAAGCAGGATTCTAGTGCATCCGATACATTTACATGGAAAAATGATTCACTACAATACAAAGATCACTTATATTTATGTAAGAACTCTCAAATCAAACAAAAGGTACTTTGGAATTGCACACCTCTCCAGTAGGAGGGCACTCAAGATTTTTGAAAACCTATCATAGGGTCAAGAGGGATATTTTTTGGGATGGCCTTAAAACTAATGTTCAAAGGTTTGTGGCAGTATTTTTGGCTTGCCAACAAAATAAGGTGGAAAAAATTAAGACCCCAGGTCTTTTACCACCATTATCCATTCCAAGTCAGTGTTGGGAGGAGGTTTCCATGGATTTCATCACAGGGTTACTGAAGTCTGAAGGAAAGAGTGTCATCATGGTGATTGTTGATAGACTTACCAAGTATGCACACTTTTTTTCACTCTCTCATCCTTTCAAGGCCAATACAGTTTCTACCGCATTCATGGAGACATATCAAAAATTACATAGAAGCCCAAAGATTATTGTAAGTGACAAGATCCCATCTTCACTGGAGATTTTTGGACATAATTATTTTCTTGTTTGGGTACTCAATTGGTTCATATATCATCTTATCATCCTCAATTTGATGTAAAAACTGAGATAGTGAACAAATGTCTGGAAGGCTACCTTTGTTTCTTTGTCTCTAATAAACAAACACAATGGGTCAAGTGGTTACCCTTGGAAAAATGGTGGTATAACACTTCCTTTCATATTGCAACAAAAATGACACCATTTATGGCACTTTATGGATATCACCCATCATCCATCACTTCTTCTCTAAAAGAAAAATCTCAGGTTCAAGCAGTGGAAGATCACATCGAGCATCAACAACAAGTTCTCCAACTCTTAAAGGATAAGTTGACCATGGAACAAAATCACATGAAACAACAAGCATATTAGCATCATAATGAAAGATTTTTTGAAGTAGGGGATTGGGTATTTTTAAGACTACAACCATACAAACAGATGTCTCTCAAGCAATCTAAGAAGGATAATAAATTATCACTGATGTACTATGGCCCTTATAAGTTGTTGCAACATATTGGTACTATGGCATACAAATTGGATCTTGCTTCATCTTCGTGAGTACACCTAGTTTTTCATGTTTCATGCTTAAAGAAGGTTATAGGTGACAAGATCCCAGTTCAGACTATATTTCTAGAACTTGAGGATGAATGAAAAATAATATTGGAGACTGAAGCTATCACTGACACAAGAATTTGCTAACTGAGGAATAGATCAATTTCATAGTATCTCATTAAGTGGAAGAAACTACCTGTTGCATATTCCACGTGGGAAGATGAGTATTTTATACAAAAGCATTCATAACTACTCAATCATTTAGGACAACACTCATCTGAAGGGGAGGGGCATTTGAAGCCCTAAATTGTGGTACATTACCCCTTAATTGGGGCATATTACATTAGTATTGTTATAAAATTTATGTCGGATTGGGTCCATTAGTTGTAATTGTGCCTTAGGGTCTCCTATATATACCAAGGAGACCTTTTCATTTGGAATCATATTGTATTTGTGAATTCATATGATGTATAAGACTCTCAAAGGTAGATTCTTACTTGGCCACTACTTTTTCGACGCAGACTATACATAGTTCTCATGACAAAGTATATTGTAGAGTCCCATTTTTTTAATGGCATGATTTCTATTGTGTTGTTAGCAGTTTGATGTGTGTAGGTTGCACCCAAGAGCAAGCCATTCACAAGATGAAAATCTTTGTATAAGATTGAGAATAGATATCATAAGTTATTTTTGTACAATATCCATCTTGGTGAAGTGAGTGGGCTATAAGTCCCTCATTTATAGATCACAATGAGCCAATGAAATATGTTAAATGAAGTATCTTGAATAAGGACAAATATTATAACATGGAAGATTAATATCCACAAGAACACATTGATCCATTGAAGGATGTTAAGAATCCTTTGTAGAGTCATTACTGAGAGATAGATAGTGTGGATATGTGAGTGGAAACTACATTAAATGAGTTGAGAGGGGTATCTTTTGAAAACAAGCAGCCATATGCTTTTTAGATCCACTATGAGTCACCTCCAATCACTGAGGAGTAGGCCTCACACCACTAACCATAATATCTAATATAAAAGTACCAACCCATAGAATATAAAGAATGTATCCAAATAAGATGTAGTCAATACTAAAAACATTACCATATGAAATTGGGGCATCTCAATCTGTAAAGTACAATGCTATATGTGTATCATAAGAAAAATCCATATAGTCCAACAAGAAGAATTATTTGTAGAGTATTCAAGAAAACTTATCAAAGAGGCCAACAAGGGTTTCAAATACTACAATAAATATGATCTTAAAACCCTAGTTCTGCAACCCTTAGGAAAAAGTCACTAACCAAGAGTATTGTAAATCCACTAAATCAATCATTTTTTTTTACCACCAAGCAATTCTCTAGATCAAGTATGGGAGGTTCCCCCCACTAGAATCCCTAAACAAGAAACTTGAAAACCTATTAAAAAATATTCTTAAACACTTCTAGATCAGTGATGTAGTGATCCCTTGAAAATGAGTAAAACCCTAGGAAACCCTAGAATAAATGAGATAACCCAAAGAGGTAAGGTTGGTAGCTCACTATCTACCAAAAAATTTAAATCAACTCAGAATAGAGGCTAAAAAGAGCATCGGTTCACATACCAACTTCAACAACCACGAAAAACCTCAGAATATCCATGAGAAAAAAGTTGACTCAAAACCACTGAAAAGGATGGTCCATAAGGAGAATTAGTAAAATAGCTCATAGGTGCTTCTAGTCAACAAAAACATCATCCAAAGTCAATAGAAAAGGAGTTTGAAATAAATAAGTAACAATCCCTAATGTTGGGCATTGAAAAATTTGCAAACATTCTCCAACTCATCATATAAAAAGGGGCAAAAATATCCCTAAATGGGGCAACCCTTATCCAACAAACAATATCACCAAAAAATAACCCCAAAATTTTATAGGTAAGGTGGAATGTTCTATAGTATATTTTGATCACTAAAAGAAAAACCATGAGGAAACCCTAAAAACTGCATTAAATGGAGAAGATAATAGCCCTAGTGCAACTCACCTTTTAGATATGAAAAATACCCTAGCATAGGTGCACACGAGAGAGAAATCAACCCAAGATTAATAGACAATGTCGAGCTTGAAGAGAGAATGTTTAGATAAGGAAGATAATGTTCAAACATGTTATGATGCCATGTTAAAGTCACAAGATTATTCGGATTGGATCATTAGATTATTTGTCATCTATCTCAATGCTTTCAGAGTGGAAAGAATTGGAGAAATTATCTTGCAGGGTCATTTTAGTGTCAAGGCCCAGTTTGGAAAATTAGGGTTTGGAACCTTGCATATCCATTTGAGGCATTAAGCAACACATTTTTGGGTTTTGGTGTCTGAAATTTGTGCACACCCCCTTGACAATGTTCTACACTTCGAGACCTTTCTAACAATGCAGATCGTACGTTAATAAGAGCTTGTATTCAAAAGTTATTCCTCCCACAAGTTCACCTATCATGTTGACCACGATGGTACCAGAGGATGCCACATCAACCTCTGTTACTCATGCATATGGGGCTAGCCACATATGTAATTTTGAGAAGATTCTATAAGTTCCAAAACCCTATCACAATTGAGGGTTGAGGAATTCAAAAACCTACCCCTAGATGGCTATCAGGCTATGTTAAATACCAGGTCAATAGGAGGACAAGGGGTTCCATTATATACTATTGTATTTTGTTCCATAGTTGAGCAGAGCAACTGGGAGTGGAAAATTAGAGAGAATAATAGAGGGGTTTAATGTTCTGTAGCAGCCTAAGAGGTCATAGGTCTCAAGTAACTCCATAGAGAGTGCCTTCTCCTTTGTACTTACATTATTTTCATACAAGAGAAAAGAGAGCAGAGCAACCTCACCTTCTAGCTGGGTTTTCTCCTGTAAGGGTTGCCTAGAGAAAATCTTTGTGTCATTTTGTGAATGGTGTGTGATTGTGTTTTATTGTTCTCTATCTTCCACATTTTATCTATTTCATACATAAGCAAAAAATCAGTAACTAAATATTTTGGAATCTAAATGAATTTAACCTTCATAGTGTAGATTTATGTTTTATTTGTCAGATCTATTGTGATGAATTGTTCTAGTTGAATAACCATGGTATTTTATAGATCATATTGGTATCAAAGGAGGTTTTTCTTTTGGGTATTTGTGGGAATTTGTAGGATCCAGGAATCGAATTAAAGAGAAGTCACAGAAACCCTAGCCATGGCGGACAAATTTATTCATAATAACCCTCAAGTTCCATTAGAAGAGATATTTGAAAAGTTCGAAGCTCAAGTTGTCGACATCAGTCGCAATATGAACCTCCTCATGGAAGCTTAGCAAGCAAGCTCGAACCATTTAGATATGATGGAGGATATAACTCAGATATTGGATCAAAGGGTAAATCGAGATACCAGGAAGACTCGAGAAAGGAGTCGTGGAAATAATCTGAGAAAGATCACTCGATTTTGAGTGTTGTTAACCCTTCAGAGTCCCTTTTCAATATGGAAGTGAAAGTGGACATAAAGCCATACCAAGGTGATATTGATGCATTAAAATTGAATCATTGGTTGCAACAACTAGAAGTTTATTTTAGCATTCACCATATATATGAAGGGAATAAGATTTCATTTGCTATATTAAAGTTAGAGTGTCATGCTTTAACCTGGTGGGAAAGCCACACATAAACACTTAGGTTGGAGAGTGATCCACTGGTAACTAGGTGGGGGGACTTCCAAACCCTCATCAAGTCTCAATTCTACCCTATCATGTATGTAGAGGACCAATGGATCTGGTGGCACTACTTCAGGAAGAGGCAGGGGCAGAGTGTACAATAGTATGCCATTGAGTTCAGAAAGAGGGATATCATGTTGGATATCTCTCCCAAGAACCCAAATGTACTCCTCAAGTATATGAGGGGTTTACACAGTCATCTACGAAAGCAGGTGATGCTCTTCAAGCCAAGGATAATGGATGAGACATGTGTATAGGCATGATACCTGGAAAACATAGGCCAAAAGAAAGGGCATCCAAGTGGTTTGAAGAAAAAAAGATCACTAGGAAGCTTCTGAGGAAGGGAAGAAAAAGTGGAAAGGGGGGGAAGATAAGAAGACAACATCTACTACACATCGGTGCAAAGATCCCAACAACCATTGAAATCATTGCAAAATTAATGGCCACACTGAGGAAAAATGTTGTAAACTATATCCAAAGATTCACCCGAAAAAAAACAACAAGGAAGGAAAGAAAAAGAAACTTCTAGCCACATATTCAATCAATCAGGTTGAAAGTAGCTTAGATGTAGATGAAAATATTGTCTACAAATCTGTGCAGAAGAAGGTGAATCTGAGTAATCTTCATCACCGGGAAGAGAAGGATATGACCAAGCTCTTCCACATCAATACCTAGGTCAAGAAGACCAAGATACATGCTTTGTTCAACTTTGGTTCACAGGCTAATCTCATAGCAGCAGATCTAGTCAACAAGCTTGGATTGGAGGTTCACGATCATCCTACCCCCTATCCATTGGGTTGGGTAAACAAGGATGAAAATTTAAAGGTAATGAAACATTATAAGATTAAATGTGTTGTAACTATTTATTTTATTGATGAAGTGGAATTGGATGTAGTACCCCTTGATCTATGTGGAGTAGTGTTTGGAAGCCCCTACATGTATATGAGGGATGGAATATTCATATGGAGATTCAATCAATGCCAAATGATCAAGGATGGAAAGTCCTACATCATTAATGCACATAAATTAAAGTCAAGGATTGATCCAGGTGGATATCACTGGCCACCCACCTATTCCACTGGCTCAAAGACCAATTTCCATTTTGGTAGTTTTTCCTAGCTTTTCTGGTCCTAAAATTTTGGGGCCATTTTGAGGCCCTAAAAAACATTTTTTGGGTATTCCATAGTCACACTATAGGATTTAACCAATTTTTGATGGAAACATCTGTAGTCCTCATATAGTTATTTCCAACAAGCTATCGTGTTCCTAAAACGAAGATCATATGAAAAAGTTACGACCCTGGGAAGTTGATGTACCAACTTACCCCATAGGGTCCCACATGAATTTTGGTGCTTCATCTCCTAGGGTTAGGTTTTTGAATGTTTAGGGTTTTCTCATTTATTCTTTATGTTAAAAATACCTTTGGAGCCTCATTGTAACCAAATTCTTGTGAATGAGCATAACCGACACATATCTTCTCAGAGATAAGCTACCACCATTCTAGCTAGCTTGTGTGCTTTTGCATTTTACAGTCTTTTGTATTTTAGACAGTCATTAATATAATCCGATCTTTTTTGTATTACTGTATTCATTGCCATATCTATATGTAATTATTTTTTATATCTCTGTTATATCTCTTCCTTCATATCGATCCTAAAATAATATGGATAAAGGATCTCAATGGTAAGTTCCAACCAATCCAAGAAGTTGACTAGTTCTAGTAAGAAATATGTTTTTCTTTTTTAAGAGAGAATCAATCTAATGATGAGTATATGAGAGTGAAGGAATCCCTGGGGGGGTGTACTAAAGAGAAGAAACATCATTTGGAGGAGTTGCTACATTAATACAGAGGAGTGTTCAAGGATCCTAAAGGGCTACTGCCCAAGAGGCATGTGGAGCATGAAATACATTTATTTCTAGAATACGCATTGTCGAATATTGGGTTGTATAGACAGTTTGTTCTAGAAGCAAATGAAGTGAAGACATAGTTGCAAGTTTTTTTTGAGGAGGGTGTGATTCGACCAAATATCTCACCTTGTGGGTTACCCTTCATAATTGTACCCAAGAAGGATGGGTCTTGGAGAATGTGTATTGATTATAGGGCATTGAGCAAGATTACACTAAATAATCAATACCCTCTGCCAAGGATCAATGATTTGTTGGACTAGTTGCAGCATGCCAAGTACTTCACTAAGTTGGATTTGAAATCAGGATATCACTAGGTACGATTCAAAGAAGAAGACACATTGAATATTACCTTCAAGACAAGGCAAGGTTTGTATGAGTGGTTGGTTATGCCATTCAGTTTATGCAATGCACTGACTACATTTATGAGACCAATGAATGACATTTTACGCCCTTATCTAGATTCATTTGTTATTGTTTATTTGGATGATATATTGGTTTATAGTGCTACCTAAGAGGAGCACATCTCACATCTTATGCAGGTGTTAGAGACTTTGAAAAAGTACTAGTTGTTGGCCAATCTCAAGAAATGCGAGTTTTCTCAGTAGTCTTTGGTGTATTTGGGGTATGTGATCAGTGGAGGGGAGCTCAAGATACATCCTGCAAATATAGAGGCCATCATGAAATGGTCAGTTCCTACAAATGCCATTGAAGTTAGGATTTTTGTTGGGGCAACACAATACTTACATAAGTTCATAGCTTCATTTTCAGCAATAGTTGCACCACTCTATGCCATAATAGCCAATAATAAGAATTTCCAATGGGGGAAGAATCAACATAATGCATTTGATGAGTTGAAAAGAAAGATCATTCAAGCACTAGTACTCGCACTACCAAACTTGCAAAATCCCTTTGAAGTGGAAATATATGCAAGTGGGTATGCCATGGGAGCAGTACTGATGTAGGGAGGAAGTCCCATATGATCTCATTCTGAAATATTTCATGGGGTAGTTCTCAACTACCCTACCTATGACAATGAACTCTATACTCTAGTTCAAGCTGTCAAGAAGTGGAAGCACTATCTGATGGGAAATGATACCATCATCCACACAAATCACCATCATCCTACCTATGACAAGGAACTCTATTCCCTAGTTCAAGTTGTCAAGAAGTGGAAGCACTATCTGATGGGAAAGGAGACCATCATTACAAGTGGATGGTTTTTTTACAACAATTTCATCTAGTCATCAAGTATAAGAATGGAAGTAGGGTGTGATTCGACCAAATACCTCACCTTGTGGGTCACCCATCATAATTGTACCCAAGAAGGATGGGTCTTGGAGAATGTGTATCGATTATAGGGAATTGAACAAGATTACACTGAAGAATGGATACCCTCTACCAAGTATCAATGATTTGTTGGACTAGTTGCAGCATGCCAAGTACTTCACTAAGTTGGATTTGAAATCAGGATATCACTAGGTACGAGTCAAAGAAGAAGACACATGGAATATTACCTTCAAGACAAGGCAAGGTTTGTATGGGTGGTTGGTTATTCCATTCAGTTTATGCAATGCACCGACTACATTTATGAGACTAATAAATGACATTTTATGCCCTTATCTAGATTCATTTGTTATTGTTTATTTGGATGATATATTGGTTTATAGTGCTACCTAAGAGGAGCACATATCACATCTTATGTAGGTGTTAGAGACTTTGAAAAAGCACAAGTTGTTGGCCAATCTCAAGAAATGCAAGTTTTCTCAACAGTCTTTGGTGTATTTGGGGTATGTGATCAGTGGAGGGGAGCTCAAGATACATCTTGAAAATATGGAGGCCATCATGAAATGGCTAGTTCCTACAAATTTCATTGAATTTAGGATTTTTGTTGGAGCAACGCAATACTTACATAATTTCATAGCTTCATTTTCAGCAATAGTTGCACCACTCCATGCCATAATATCCAATAATAAGAATTTCCAATGGGGGAAGAATCAACATAATGCATTTGATGAGTTGAAAAGAAAGATCATTCAAGCACCAATACTCGCACTACCAAACTTGTAGAACCCTTCGAAGTGGAGACAGATGCAAATGGGTATGCCATGGGAGCAGTACCGATGTAGGGAGGAAGTCCCATATGATCTCATTCTAAAATATTTCATGGGGTAGTTCTCAACTACCCTACCTATGACAATGAACTCTATACTCTGGTTCAAGCTGTCAAGAAGTGGACACACTATCTGATGGGAAAAGATACCATCATCCACACAAATCACCATGATCCTACCTATGACAAGGAACTCTATTCCCTATTTCAAGTTGTTAAGAAGTGGAAGCACTATTTGATGGGAAAGGAGACCATCATTACAAGTGGGTGGGATTTTTACAACAATTTCATATAGTCACCAAGTATAAGAATGGATGCACAAACAAGTTGGCATACATGCTTTCACGACCACCCACATCCAATATTACAACTTTGGGAACTCTGATGCACATGGAGCCTTTTACCCATGATGCATATAGATAGGCATACATAGAAGATGAGGACTTCAAGGAGGTGTTTCAACAGCTACATGGACAAATTCATATAGAAGAAACTGATGACAAGGTTGATTATCATTTCCAGAATGGTTTATTCTGCAAGCTTGACAAGATTTGTGTCCCTAAAGGTGAACAATTGCAACTTATCATAGAGGCTCACATCTCCAAGGTTGTAGGAAATTTTGGTGTTGGGATGATAGTTTCCAATTTACAAAGATATGTGTACTGGCCCAGAATGCAAGAATATGTAGCACAATATATTGGAGGATGTATACTTTATTGTACCAACAAGCCTAGTAATAAGAAGCAAGGTTTATATCATCCCTTGCATGTACCCACTCAACCTTGGGAAATAATTTCCATGCATTTTGTGGTAGGTTTACCAACCATACAGAAGGGACACGACTATTTATTTATGGTAGTTGTCTGGTTCAACAAAATGTACATTCTCATGCCTTGTAAAAAGACCATCAAAGGACAAAAAGTAACAAAATTGTTCTTTGAATAGGTCTAGGTGCACTTTGTGATACCAAGGAGAATCATCTCAGATAGGGATACCATATTTCTCAATGAATTTTGGAATACATTGTGGGAGAAGATGGACACTAAGTTGAAGAGGTCTACAACATTCCACCCAAAGACATATGGGAAGAAAAAATTAGTCAACAAGACTTTGGTGCAACTTTTGAGCGGTTACAATTAGAAGCGTCCGAAGACCTAGGATGAAAATATGATCTATATACAACACTCATATAATAGAGCATATACGTTTGGTTTCACCCAGAGATACTATATTAAATGGTATCATGACCTGTGCACACATAACTGGATCAAATCCCACCCTCATGTCCTTGAAATTTAAAAATGTAGTCAGTGAAGTGGGGCCTATTGGTGGGGGACGATGATTTTCACCCATACCACCAAGGATCAATTTCCATCGAGACTTTGGCCCATTATGATAAGGCTCAAAGGGTAGGCGACCCCTAGGATAGACTTCCACCCCGGTGGAGGTTGGGACGTCTCAATCCTTGCCGAGTCACAAGTTCTGGGTATATCTGGCATGTGGGTTGTTGGATATACTCTTGGGTTTATAGTGGCAGCCAAAGAATTTAAACCTCGACCATGCCTAGGTAATCCCGACGTGTTATCGATTTCCCCATGGTTAAAAAAAACACTCTTATAATAGAGCAGTCCACAGTTCTACTGGTAATTCACCTTTTGAAACTTGCTTTGGATATTTTCCACCTTCAACCTTAGATGTTGTTTATTGAAAACAAGGAGGAGTGAGGGAGGACCTCACAAAATATGCATTAAAGGTAAAAAAAAAATGTTAATAAGATCAGAAAGATCCATTTGCAAGTACACGAGATACTAAATAAGTTATAGGAAAAATACAAGGCTAGACATGACCAACACAAAACAAAGAGAAAACTTAGAGTGGGAGGCAGAGTATGGTTACAACTGAATAAGGAAAGGTTACATGGTCTTGGTAATAAGATCACGTATTTTTGGTATAGTTCTTTTGAGGTATTGGAAAAGGTGGGAGATAATTCCTACAGACTTAGTCTACCCCCATACATGTGCATTTACTTAGTAGTGAATGTGGAGAGTCTCAAACTCTATGAGACTTCCATGTTGGATTAAGAGGAGGAGAAAGTCCTACGTTCTATAAAGAACTTAACACTAGATGCTCAGGCAGAGTTAGTAGAGGACACAATTTTGCAGAAGTGGTCCAAAACTACAAGACATGGGAAACATGACCTTTGGTAGATTGGGTTGAAAGGACAACTTCTAGGAAAAACAAAGTGGTACTCCTAGGAGAAGGGAGAAGAAACATTTCCTCACCTTATTCAGTAAATATTTTGGGGACCAAAAGCCTCCCTAAATGGAGAGGTATGATTTGAATTATATCATCATATTATTTTTCATCTATCTTGATGCTTTTAGAGTGGAAAAAATTGGAGGAATCAACTTGTAGTGTCATTTTAGTGGCAGGTCCTGGTTTGGAAAACTGGGGTCCCAAACCTTCTAGAACCATTTTGAGGCATTAAAAGACATTTTTTAGGGTTTTGGTGTAGAAACTTATACACACCCCCTTGACAATGTTCTACACTTTTATACCTTTCTAACAATCCATACCATACATCAATTGGATCTCGTATGAAAAAGTTATGTCTCACACAAGTTGATGTACTGTGTTTACCACCATGGTACGAGAGGATGCTACGTCAACCCCTGTTACTCATGTATATGGGGCTACCCACGTATGTAATTTTGAGAATATTTTAGAAGGTCAAAAACTCTATAACAATTGAGGGTTGAGGAAGTCAAAATCCTACCCCTAGATGGCTACTGAGCTATGTTAAATATCGAGCTACTAGTAGGACAAGGGGTTCCATTATATACTATTATATTTTGTTCCATAGATGAGTAGAGAAACTGGGAGTGGGAAATTAGAGAGCATAACATAGGGGATTAATGTTCTCTAGCATCCTAATAGGCCAAGATCTCAAGTAACTTCATAAAGAGTGTCTTCTCCTTTGTACTTGCATTATTTACATACCAAAGAAAAGAGAGTAGTGCAACCTCACATTCTAGCTAGGTTTTCTCATGTAAGGGTTTCCCAGAGAAAATTTTGTGTCATTTTGTGGATGGTGTGTGATTCTATTTTACTATTCTTTATTTTCCTTATTTTATCTATTTCATGCATACGCAAAAAAATAGTAACTAAATATTCTGGAATCCAAAGGAATTTAACCTTCATATTGTAGATTTCATTTTTATTTGTCAGATGTGTTGTGATGAACTGTTCCATTTGAATATCCACAATAGTTTACATATCACAAGAGATACTCAAGGATCAAGTGGAACTGACCAACAAACCATAAGTTAACACTAAACATAATATAAGTACCCATGAACAAGAGAAACACAAGATGCAGGTTCTTGTAGGCTAAAGAATCACATAAGAGAGCATGTATCCCATGATCAAATAATTTATTTATACAAATGAGGGTGAGTGTATATTTATACACACTCTAAGGTGAGGCACCCTCCTTAAGAGGGGTTATGGGCCTGAAAATCTAGGTCAATCCTAACCACTCATATATAATATAATAAAGCATTTGAATAGGTCACATTTTAAACCAAATAACTAAACACACTCAAAATACACATAATATAGGTTATACCACAACCTTATTTGAATATTACACACCATCATTTAAACATTAGGACCATAAAAACACATTGATTGTTGAGAAATATTATGTCCATGACTATCTTGTTGATGGATCCTTTGTCTAGTAATTATCTACCAATGAATTCCTTTCTATCCAACAAACAATATACGATCCATTCCAAGTCACTTAGCCATTTCTTTGAACCTTTAGAATACTTTAAAACCTTTGGAATACTTAGCCAAAACAAATTTTCTATGCTAGTCTTGTTAATGATTCTTTTCTAATCACACCTCCCCAATCAAAAGGATTTTAGCCCCCAAAAGATTACTAGTGAAGGAGATGGAAGAAAAATACCTCCACTTTTCTCCCTAAGTCCTCTTCCACACATTTCTAGAAGGTCTCAAGCCTCATTCTTTTCCAAGGCTTCCGTTTCTTCAACCATGGCCTTTTTCCATAGTTTTCCATCCTCTAAATCTACTGCCTCCCCAATAGTTGTAGGATCATCATTAGTAATAGACAAAGAAAAATTTGAGAGGAAATCAGGTGAAGTATACCTTTCTAGTCGCCTTCTTTCCTGAACTAATCTCCTCAATACTTGAGTATGAGGATCTTCTTCTTCTAATTCTTGTTCTTTTGTAGAGTCTGATTCATCATCCTTCAACTCAAACTCTATTTTTTCTAGTTCTTCCTTCCTTAGTAGGAATTATTGTTTGACAACATCTTTGATTTCTCTAAATACCACATCTCGATTGTACACTACATTCTTAGTTTTTGGGTTCCAAATATTATAACCTTTCATACCATCTTTATACTCAATAAAGATAGACTTTTCAACATTTTTATCTAGATTATTCCTATTTTCCTTTGGAACACGAACATAGGCATCACTACCAAATAATCTGATATGTGAGAGATATGGTTTCTTACCAATCATACCTCGTTTGGAGTCTTGTCATAAATTGTTGATGAGGGTGATCGGTTGATCAGGTAACATGTAGTGCCCATTGTCTTTACCTAGAATCCATGTCCTAACCGGGCACCACTGAGAATGCACCTTGCTTTTTCCATCAACATCCTATTCATCCTTTTTGCATCTCCATTTTATTAAGGTGCATATGGAGTAGTCTTTTTCCTTGCTATACCACACTTCTTACAAAATTCTTTGAATTCATTTCCACATAATTCTCCACCAATATCTGTCCTCAACACCTTAATTATTTTCTCTGTTTGATTCTCCACAAGAGCCTTAAACTCTTCAAACTTGTCAAACACTTCATATTTCTTCATGAGGAAATATATCCACATATTCCTTGATAATTCATCTATAAATGAGACATAGTAAACAGATTTTCCCAGTGATGGAACCGACACAGGTCCAAAGACATCGGTGTGCACTGATTGTAAAATTCCCTCTTCCCTCATTGCACCAGAGGGGAATCTTACCCTATGCTTCTTTCCATATATTCTATGTTCACATAAATCAATATATATAGAGAAGTTATATATACCTTCAACCATACCTTTATTCTGTAGTGGGTGATGGCCCTTCTCTCTGATATGCCCTAGTCTTTAATGCCACAACATAGCCTTTTCTCCAGAGATTGTAGGATTTTTTTCTTATTTAGCTCCAATCTCAGGAAAAATGGAACTATTTCACTCATCACTAATAGGTATTCATTGTATCTTATACATAGTTCCACACCGAACTCCCTTCAACAACACTATTGGTCCTCGAACCATCCCGCAGGTCTCTTTCTCAAACATTGTTTTTACCCCTGCATCATCCATTTTGTTTATAGAAATAAAATATATGGCCAATACTAGGATGTACAAAACACCAGGGAGTGTTTTAATCCTTCCATCCATGATATTCAACTTGAATTTTCCTCATCCTATGATTTTGGTTATCGATTCATCACCCAAGAAAACATTATTTCCATCATAACTTTCATATTCACAAAACCATTCCCTATGAAGAGTCATATGAAAGGATGCAATTGAGTCAGCCAACCATGCCTCATGATTTACATGTGTTCTTGAAGAATCCAAGTACACATCTCCTCCTTCTTATGTGGAGGTTTTTTATTCTGTAGAAGGGGAATCTTCATATCCCTTCCCCCTCTCAACACTTTTGGATCTACATTACTTCTTATAGTGCCCTTCTTTTCCACATATTCAACATACCTTTACAATTTTTTTAGGATATTTAGATCTTCCCTTAGATTTATATCTCCCACTTGAGGACTTAAATCTATTTCTTTCCTAGGATTTTCCTGTTAAAAATAATGCAAATAATGCCTATCCCCTGCTCCATGTTCTTCCACCTCATCTCCTCCAACAACAAGGATGAGACCACATCATCGAAACTTAATGTAGTTGTATTACTACCTATGGCCACAACCATACTATCCAACGAGTCTAGTAAAGAGCACACTAATTTGATACACTTATCTTCATCATAAATCTTAATATCAACATAAAATAGTTGACTCACAACAATATTGAATGCGTTAAGATGATCTTTCATCGAGTCTCCATCTTTCATCCTCATGTTATACAACTTATTCCACAAGGACAATTTGTTTACCATGGACTTTGACTGATACAAAGCCCCAAACTTATGCCATAATTCCTTGGTTGTAGCTTCCCTTGAGACATTCAATAATATTGAATCGAAAAGACACAACTGGAATGTGCCCTTCACCTTCCAATCCAACTTTTCCCAGTCTTATGCTAACGTTCTTGTAGGTATAGTACCTGTATCCAAAATAATCCACTAATATGTGTCCACCAACAAATCTTCCACCTTGAGCTTCCACAACTCAAAACTTTAACCATTAAATTTCTCAATCTCTATTTTCAAAATGATCGCCATTTATTTTCACCTGAAGAATCGATACCACAGATCTCCCACTGTAACAAGGATTACCACAGACCCCAACCAAAACCCTTAACCACAAAGGCATCCCCTTGAAGCCAATAATTTCTTTGATACCAAATGTATATTTTAACCTTGTAAAATAAATTACTGTAAATAGATTCTTAGTAAAAACATAAAAGATACAATGACACACACACACACATTGCACAAAGATTTTACCCTGTAAACACAAATCGAGAAAAACAACAACATGTTTAGATCTGCACCTCTAATATATATATATGATCTCGTGGCATCCAAGACCCCTAATCCATTGACCCAGATTAGTCAACAACCCTAATTCCTTAACTGGAATGAGAAAACCATTGGGGAAAATCATACGCTAAAAAAACACTAAAAAATAGATGTAAAAAACATCAATTTTACATCATGTGCCTCAACGTGCGCTATGTCTTTGTCTTGTTGGAAAGTTGTTGTCTCTCTCAAGATCACTCTGTCTCCCATTTTTATCACTTCTTTTGATGGGAATTCTTTCAATCCACACGAGATTATTTCCTCTTTCTCTGTCTATTTAGGGGGGGAAATGTTACAGTAAAAGTTGAAGTGGTCGACGCCTCACTCAACTACAACCTTTGGTTAGGACGAAGTTGGATGTACATTATGATGGTTGTTGTATCCTCGATTTTTTGAGTGTTATGTTTCCCTCATGAATGGAAAATTGTAACATTTTATCAAATGTCATTTATGCATTCTAACTCTACGACATCCACATGATCTACAATCTTGTTATTTGAAACTCTCAAACAAAAACTGAGAGCATTGGTGTTAATATGTATTCTTCCTTAATGGGAACATTCAACTTCATGGCACCAATATCGTACGTTAACTTTGTTCTAGTGTGTTCTGATCAATTGGTCTTATCGGTTCCCACATCTTAGGTGTGTTAGTTTCATACATATTATTTTGAGGACTTGTGGATTCTACCATCTCCATATGATTCAGTGGAAGGTATTGAGAATGCCAATATCACCATGCTACTATATGAAACTAAGATATCCTACCAAGCAATTCGACAAGCTATTGCAGATCTTGATGCTACTCCTTCCTGGAAAGAAGTGGTGGATCATATTATAGAGGCCATTTGGGCCCTTAATTCTTCTAACTCGCATTATTACCTTGATATTATTTTTCCTTTTGATGAGGCCATCCTTGAGGCAATGACTGGGCCCGAACAACCCTGGGAGGAATTACACCATAGGTCTTACTTCCTCCCAAAACTTAGTAGGTTTGATATGGGAGAGTTTTGATTGACTTTCAGTAGAGGTGATTATCATCTCATGAACCCCTTAACTATGCATGGTGTGTACACTAAGGGAAACATGGAAAACATTTCAGAAACAATTCCAATCAACATCTCTCAAGCCCCTAGTGTCATGGAAAATGTGTTCATTGGTGAGGACTACTCTTTGGAGGAGATCCACACTTATACTACCCTATTCAAAGAACTCCATGATGTATTTTTCTGTTCATATGAAGAAATGCTAGAAATAGACCTCCAAATCGTTGAACATGAGATAAGAATGTACAAAAATGTGAAACTTGTTCGATGAAATTGACGACCAGTTAACCATGAAAGGTGGAAGAAATTAAGGTAGAGGTAGAGAAAATTCTTAATGATGGTTTTATCTATTCTGTTCCCCTTACAAAATGGGTGTCAAATCCCATTTCGGTTTATAAGAAATAGGGAACCATTTTCATTTGCATGGATTTTCAGGATTTGAATAAGGCATGTTCAAAGGACAAGTTTCACACACCATTTATTGATAATATCATCGACGAGTTTGTGGGAAGAGACATATTTTTGTTTATGAAAAAATTCTCTGGCTATAACCAGATCCAGATCCAACCTGAAGACCAGCACAAGACATCATTTATATGTCTTTGGGGTACATTCTCCTATCAAAAGATGCCTTTCGATGTTAAAAATGTTGGAGCTACGTTTTAGCAGGATATGTCTTTCACCTTTCATGATCTAAAGCATATTGTGGAATCTTATCTTGATGACCTTACTACTCACTCTCACAAGAGAGTAGATCATCCTACAGATCTTCGTCTTGTGTTTAAAAGATGTCAATATTACAATATTCATTTGAATCTCAGGGAATCTTTTAGGATTTATTATATCCAATAGGGGGACCATGATTGATGCATTAAAGGTTGAGGCAATAGTTCAGTTGATATTGGAAATAGTGTTGTCATTGATGTCAAATACAGGGGGGGACTACACAAGTCCAAGATAAACATTGTAATATGGATATTGTTGGAAATATTGTTTTTGGATTTTTATGCTTAGTTTGGATACCCTATCTTTGAAGTATTTTTTACTCTAAATACCTATCTCAAATGGGAGAAAAAGTTATATGGTTTGAAATATTATTCAAGACCTTTCCAATGATATATAGAACTCCCTCTAACTCCTTAAGAATGAGGAGATATGAATTTTTCTATGAGACAACCTAGACAAAAATTTCAAGTTGGCCCAAATAGTCTTTACAGGTCGACTCTAAAAGTGAGCACATATACACTATAAATATAGGATAGGTGTGCACATTTGAAGACAATCCAAGAAACAATATCATGTTTGAGGTGCACATAAGATATATGAGGTGCAAAAGAGGGATTGGGGAGTCTTTTTGGGGTCTAAATGTGCACAAGAGGAGTTTTGGATTCTTAAGGGTGTGCTATGAAGGATTGAGGTCTATGAAGGTACAAAGTGCGTTTTTTTTAAGTTGTGATGTTGTAGTCTGGAATTATATTCTGGGAATGATTCTATGAGGTTCACTAGGTCATGAAGGATAAATCTTACTGGGGTTTGAAGCTATGTTTGGAGTATGAAGCAAGGAGAGGTGTTGGAACATGAAAGTTAAGGGTATGATGATGTTGTGAAATGCATGAAGTATGAAGAATGCATGAGAATTTAGAAGTACTTTGTGTATGAAGATCTTATATTGGTGTCTATACAGGTCTTATTGAGTTGGTGCTCAACTAAGGATATTGGGGTCTTCAATAGGTTGGTGCCTACACAATATCTTGTTCAGTTGGTGCTAATCTGAGGATATTGGTGTCTTCAGTAGGTTGTTTCCTACACAATATATTGTTGAGTTGGTACTATGTTGAGGAGATTGGTGTCTCTAGTAGGTTGGTGCCTACACAATATATTGTTGAGTTGGTGCCTACACAATATCTTGTTGAGTTGGTGCTTAGTTTAGGATATTGATGTATTCAGTAGGTTGGTTCCTACAAGATTTGTAATAATAGGTTGGTGCCTACAAACATTTATAAAGATACATTTTTTTGGTTTTATCTCGCAATGGTATCCAAGTTAAAATTTATGTACCATGATTTGAGTTTGAATTCATTTACTATTTTAAATTTAATGAATGATTTATGAATGCTCAATTAAAGTAAAAAATATCTTATATTTATTCACCTCTCCCTCTCAATATAAGCATAAGTTCAACAATCGATATTATATTTGGTTCCTTCGAAAACAATCTAACCACCGGAAGGTAGATCTCGGGAGCACACTTGACCAATCAAGAAGGTTTTCCCACAAACAGATCTCCATTGTTTTATAAAACAAACTATACATTATGGAGCATAAGGATGCGAACATATCTAATGGCCCTTGGGTTTGATATTTGGAAATAAGTTGTGACTAGTTATACAGCCCCAACAACTCCACCAATAAATGTGGTCATGAAGAAGCCTAGTGAACATAATACAAAAGACACGAATTTCATCTTGTGTGGTCTATTAGAATCCAAGTTTGTCAAGGTGGTGCATTGTGGATCGACAAAATAAATTTGGAACAAAATTCCAAATATCTACGAAGGAAATGACAAGGCTAAAAAGGAAACGCTCCAAACTCATAGAAGACAGTTCGAGAGTCTGAAAATGAAATACAAAGAAAATGTTGTAGCCTATCTCCTCAGAGTGGATGAAATTGTCAACACCGTCATATGACTTGGTGAGAAGTTTGAATAACCAATGATTGTGAAAAATGTGCTAAGGTCACTCCCCTTAATATTTGATGTTAAGGTCTCAACCATTGAAGAAATGAAGGATCTGGAGAAACTGGCAATGGATGAGTTGCATGGGATTCTCATTGCATATGAGACGAGGACAAAAAAATAAAATCCAACACAATAGGAAGAAGCTTTCAAAGCATCAAATAAGACAAAAGGACACAAATTATGTGATTGTTCCAACCATGAATCAAATACAGAGGAACCACAATTTGTGAGAAAGATAAAAATAGGATCTAGCAAATACAAAGGTAAGATACCCTTCAATTGTTTTAATTGTGGTAGAGTAGGCCATTTTGCTACTAAATATCCATAGGAAAAAAGGGAAGATAGCGATGATGAGGATGATAATGATAAAAATGAACATAACAATAAAAGAAAACCTTATAGACAAAAAAGAGGAAAATGTACTAAGAAGAAGAGTTTTTACTCTAGAAATGACAGTAGCTCATCTGAATAAAGTGTGTTATGAGGAAAATCTCTCTATGGCTAGGGTGAACCACAATAGATAGAAATGACTACAGAAATCAACTCTATTCCAACGATATGCTATATAAACCAATGTGCAAGGGATATAAGAAAGAGGCCTACCTCTTCTAGATGTTCGATGATGTCCACCATTGAGAACTTTGACCCAAAGCTATATATACCTACAACAAGTTCTCAACAAACAAGTGAAAACAAGCATGTGGTGGCAATATAAAAGGTTAGCACATTAGTTAGCATAATCCATCAATATACATACAAATATGCCCATGGATAATAACACATATATTTGCAAGACATCAATTGGACGGGAAGAGAGTATTTCTATTAATAAATGATCAGAAGAAGTGAAAATATTACAAACTTCTGCGTCGTCACGGTTCGGAACTGAGAAACTAAGTTCCTTCCAACCGGGCCTCCACCACTTCAATCATCCACCAAAGGCAAGCTCATATAAGGGAGACAATGAGGTTTTCCATCAATAAGGGAAGATATTGGGGGTTGAACACTGAGTTCAGACTTAAAGGACAAAGGGATGCATACTCAATACGAAGTATATAATTTCTCCAGAGTAACTTTGCTCTCAAATTTGAATTATTTCTCCTTTTCCACAACTCGGAATTGGATTCTTTATAGCCTTCAAAATGAAACTGAAGGGCAGAGTCAGAACGTTTCTAGTATATGGAAGGCCAAGGATCAGAGATATCCTATCGTGACATGGAAACTTGACATTTAACTTTGTTTTTCTGGCACAAATCCCGATGTACACGGGCTGTAGTGGAGCATCCTACATATACACTTGTCGTATAGGGTGCAAGATGCGTACAAGTGGAAAAATTTATATTTTTGTCTTTGGATTTTAGTAACATGGAAGACAAGTTTTCATAGGGAAATGGAATAAGGCCCTCTTTGCAAGATTGCATAGGGTGAGGAAAATCTTTCTCTAACAGATGCCCCCTAATGTGTGAGGTCAGAGGAGAAACTGCGATGGATGAAATAAATTATAAATAACCCAATAGTGGAGTGGTAGGGAACCAGTTGGACGAACTCAATTGCTCATTGCATTCTACACTGACTTTGCATACATGGCTGCCAAAAATACACTGCAGATCCATGTGAAAAATATACCAAATAAGTGTTCGTGGCCATGAATATGCAAATACAAATGTGGTTACATGCCAATAGATTTCATAGTGATGAACAAGGCCCAGTAGAACTAGTCTCAAAACCAATCTGAAGATGTTTGTATACCATGGAGTACAATTCGATCTCCCATGATCACTGAAGTCATATAGGTACTGGTCCAATGAAAAGGACGCAATAGTTCAGGAAAGATGCGACCACATAGTGATGTCTTCAAGTCTTCTATACAATCCACCAAAGGTGAAAGTCTACATCATGTGAATAAGGGATTTGAGGTCGAACACAATGAGACATCGTTTGATTACTGGTCATTGATGTATACCGTTAAAAAACATGATACAACCTACTGATAATGAAAGTAGGTATCAAGGCATCGCGTACATTCTTACAAGTGTGAATAGAGGAGTCAGTGTCGAACACCTGAATAATCCATCGATCAAGAGATATTGATGTATTCCCAACTGTCAATGGTGAGAGGGCCTGCCACTGATGACTGCAAGCCTCAAGGTACTCATAAGACTCTAGGTCTCGTTTCTAGAATAAATGGGTTGAATTCAATAGAAAGAGACCCGCTGAAAGGAGAGCATTAAGGCATCTGTCATCAATTAGCACGAGGTACAAAGCAGGAGCTTCATGATTTGGTAGAAATCGAATGAAGAACATGTTCATGAACCAATGACCCTGTGAATCTTTCGCGTGTGCCAAGTGCAAGCGGTACACAAAAGACCTTCTGAATAACAACCAATGATGAATTTTGTTGACAAAGGTGAGGAAACCACCAATAAGGCTAATGACATCCAAGACACTACATGAATCCCAATGTGTGAATAGATATCTTGATGTCAAACATAAGGGAAATCAACCAGTCAATGATCAATGATGAAATGTCGACTGTTGGGTTAAAGGTGACCTACCAATGATGAAAGTAGGGCCAGGGTGCATGATAGGACTAGAGTATCATGTTATTCTGAGATAAAATGAGGGTATGGACGACATGAAAAGTCAAAAGTTATGAGGAGTGGCCGAAACAGGTTGATAGACTTCCTTTGAACAAGAGGATGATATATATGGAGGACTCTAGCAGCATAGACCCAATGATGAAACCACGGTGTGCAGGAGGAATCAATGAAATTATCTATAGGGACTGAAAGAGTAACCCGTTGGTAGAGAAGACTCTGTAACGAGCTCAGCTTCCTAAGGCCATGCTAATCCCAAAATTATGATGAATGGAATCAAATAACTTTTTTATCTATTCAAAGGTGACACGACTATTGCTGATACAGGATAATACTCCCTTCTCGCTTGTATTTTTTTTTTTTTTCATAGACAAATGAATGCTATGATACATAAGAGGAAACGAGTGTCGAAAGTAAGAAAAACTAGTTCTAGCAGTGGAACATACCTATGCTCAATGCATGGAAGTGCATGCAAGAGATGGACACTCACGGGAATGTTCCCTCCTAGGTATAGGGTGTCAAATTGTGAAGGATATAAACAAGGCTCTGCTTGGTTGAGGATGCAAAATTTCCGAGGCAAACGATTTATAATGAAAAGCAAGAAATGACTATAGGCTCAATACTTCAAGCAAGGGCATGAGATGAAATCATAACTTAACGTAAAAAAATGTCATTTTTTATATATTTTAGTCTACTTGGTGTGAAAAAGGGATAAACTTGTGCCAAATAGACATCTTTTCAAAACCAATTGTACGAGTGTGAAAGAGACAAGTTCACTCGACAATCTTTTCACTTTTTGATAACAAGTCAGAAAAGAGCATAACTAAGAATCACGACCTTTCAAATCTAATTTAACTAGTGTGAAAGGGACAAATCACTCGACAATATTTTCACTTTTTGAACGAGTCGGAAAAGAGCTTAAATTAAACGCGTTTGGGAGATTCTAGGCGTCAAGTCACGTGGGAGGCCAAGGATCTCGTGCAGAGCTTCTGTGGAATGTCAATATCTTACGAATAGCCGACATAATCTTGGGAAAACCTAAATCTCTCCAAGTGGAGGAGGATAAAGCACTAAATGAGTATATATCCTCCGTGATAGATCAGATAATATCTCTTACTGGAAAAGACATAGGCGAGGGCATTGGATACCCCACAGGACTATCCCAATCAAAGTTGATGTCCTCAAAACCAGGGTGGAGAGGACTTGGTGAAAGAAAAACTCTCTCGTTTAGAAGGTGTTGGGTTAGGAATGCTGATGATATGATTGAAGGATGCATCACTTTCCACAAGGAGAGTAGGATTGACTAGATATTGTGCTGGTATGACCACTTCTTCAATTCTAAGTTGAAGAGGTGAGATC
>CBVK0100286044.1:0-23553 GCA_900067695.1 Picea abies | reverse complement strand
TTCCCTACACGACGCTCTTCCGATCTCACAAATTCACGAGAAAATAAGGAATGATTCCATGTGGTTTGAAAGAATGACCATCGAAAGAACTAAGTAGAGTAGGTGATGAAGACAAAATGAGTTTTCCAATGGCCTTCCAACACACCAATGACATCACCCATTTCACTGTTCCCTTCTCAACCACCGTATGGATTCCATGTAAAATATTTTTTGGGGTGAGCCACTACTCTCTAAAACATGACATGGTAAGGGATATGAGGTTTCAAGTCAGTCGTATCAAGCATGATTCTTCCCGAATTACAAGTCTCGACAGATCCCAAAGAGGACAACAAAGATTTTCTCTGCAAAGGGCAACTCTAGAGGACCTCCAGAGTAGAAATCGTGCAAGGAGTTTGTGATAAATCCTCCACCATAGAGTAATTATGGGTAGCCCTTGCATTTGGATTGTGGGAATATTTATTGAATTCCCCTTTTAGGATGCGTGTCATTGTTTCACTCATTATCTTCTCAATCTAGAGAGGAATGGATGGGTTTGTGTCTTCTTTACCCTTTTCGACATATTCTATCATTCTGTAATCATGTGCCTTGAATGATATATAAGAGTCACCTTTCATCATATAAACATTCATGGTCGAGGGGTTACTAGAAGATGCAGGGGGTCCCTGACTACCCTCATTCATGCTCTAAGAGTCTTGAGTCATATTTTTCTCGTGTGGAAATGGGTTTGTTAACACAACAAGTTGTTTCTATGCCAATAACTTATGGCCCTCTGCAAGTTGAGGGAACAGGTGACTCATATGGTCCTCCATGAGAAGGTTACATGGGTCCTTCAACTTTATCTTCTATGTGTTTCCCCCACCAGCATTGTTGTTGGGTTTCTTATCTTCTTTACCCTTCTTGTTTCATTTTTTTTTCTTCCCTTCAGGCTATTGGTTGGCCTTCGGGTTCATCAACTGCACACTGTGTACATCCAACATTTGGGTAGGGGGAACAACTAGACCAAAGGTCTAGTTGGTTGATGTCTGCTATATCAATAATTTCTACAATTGATTTTACAGTTGATCAGTGGAATTTTCTTGTGTTGAACCAACTATACCATCGATATGTGGTCCACAATTTTGTTTTTCCATGTCAAGGATGGACCGTGGGGCATCTAGAAAAATATCATAGAGTAAGCCAGACTGAGAGTATATCAATTCAAGTTGTTTTTCTCTCAGTATTGATTCCTCCTCTTAAAACAATACTGGCGTTGCAAGGTCCTTGGATAACTGAGGTACCCAAGACTTCAGGAACCACTCCAGAAGGAAATCTGGTGGCACCTGGACCGTAATCAAACTCTTCCGATGTGATCAGAGATATGATCAACCTTCATCTGCTTAAATTTAGAGAGCAATTCGGTGTCGGCATCGTATCTCATGGGTAGTTGGAAATGGTTTAGGAAAACCATTGCCAAATCACTAAAGTAAGAGTATATTGAGCAGTTGAGCTCGATGTACCATTTCGCAAAACCCCTTATAAGAGTCTATTAAAAGAGGCAGAATTGTATGAAGTCATCTCAAAGCGAGTTTAAAGAGCACCATAGGTGGAAATTTTTCACATGATCACCCAGATCCTCACCAGGCTTGCCTTCGAATTTTGGGATATCTGAGGAAAACCTAGTTGGCATGGGGGGCCAACGCGGATCATGAAAAATCAGGTCATTAAGCAACCTTGAAAAGTCTGGCAGATGTAATGTTTCCAAAAATGGTAGTTTGGGCTAAGTACTATGTATAAGAAAAAGGGAGCATGGAGTTTGACTGGCACCAGGTCAGCAGGAAAAGTTTGATTGTTGGCCAAGGTTCTGGTAGACACCAATCCATCATCACGAGCTTCTAAGTAACCATTTTGATACACTATTTTTGTCATAGAAGGTTTTCACCACACTTCTATTGTATATAATATACTCTTCATCAAGTTGTTTGAATCCATACAATGTCTTCATATATATGCATACATGGGTCTCTTTCTAGTATAATCTTATTTCTCAATTTTCTTTATTTGGAAAGAACCGTATTTTCTATGTAAATTCCAATCCATGGATATTAGAGGAGGTATATCTAGTTTACTAGAATAAGTTGTCATCATAGTATCTTCCCTTCTTCTGGAAGAACTTCTAATTTTCACAATGCTTCCATTCATAAGTATTTTTCACATTTTATTACATACAATTTTCTTTATCATAACTTCCATTTCTTCTGCTTGATTTATTCTAGTGGGTTCAAAACAAGATGGTGCCCTTTTTTATTCTTGGTATAATAAATGGTTGTTATGGATTTTCTTTATTTCTTGGAATCTTCATGTTCTTCCACATGTTTCTATTTATCTCTTGGGTTCATGGAGTCTTCTTGTAACGTACCTCCCCGACCACCAACAGGCCGAGGAACGTCACTACTCAGATGCTTAACTTAGTTCTGAAAACATATGGTAACAACCTAGTATCCAACTGAGGTATGTCACATAATTTTTATTTTTAAATATGTATATACACACAGGCATACATACATGCTGAACTTCATGCAATTAAACATACACATAAAACGCTCTCGCAGAAGCTTCACATATAAAACATAAAAAATAGTTTCATTCTATAAATATACGATTTTTAGGATGTCTTAACAGTAATCACAGACATGCAGTGTACATAGGGGTAAACCCTTAAACATATAGACAAATATTCTTACACATTCCATAAAACCCATAAATTAACACACAAATGACAATGCAACATGTAAATTCATCATAAAACTGATACTTATCTTGGTAATAATGTCACCAACTACGTCCAGACAGTCCACGAACCTCCCAGCCTTAGACTACACTATTCATCACTCGCAACAGTGAGTCAACCTCGAGATGGGACTAGACTCTAGCCAGGTTAGGGGTTCCTAACCAAGCTAAGGGTTCACGGTCAACATGAAAGACTCCATCTCATGTGCTCACTCAACCGACAACCTACAACCTCTCATTCCCCACATGCCTGTCCCACCCAAGAAAGTGTGCCCCTTCTCTGATCAACAATCCTTCGGCTACTCAACTTCCCTTCCAGGGCTTCAGCAATAGGACAGACTAGAAATATCAAAGAACTGTAGTTGTTGTTTAGCACCTTCAGGAAATTGATTCCCAACAATTCTCTCACTTAGAGAATTTTTCACGAGCCTTACAACGCCCCTCTTCAATCCCACTCCTAAGATGACAGGCACACCAACAGGAAAATGGCCATGAAAACAGGTTCATGTACAGTGATAGGAAGGTACGAGGATATCTCCCTGACTGACGAAATGTATTTCCCCCCCACATAATGGTTCTCTGGTCCAAGGAAAAATGGTAAGATCCCCTCCAAAGGAACTAAGTCTTGGAAACAAGTATGCATGTCTCCAACTTGACACTTGTCATGTTGGAAGCTGCTATGATACACTTGTCCCCTTCTTTAGGACTTAGGATAAAATAATTATCTATATTTTATGTTCTAAGAAATATTAATTTAATATTCCTTTTTGACTTAATCTCTCTCGATTAGCCCTTTCCTTATATTTTGGCCCTCCCTTTCCCTAACTGGTGGAATCTAGTCCCCCTTCTCTTTTATCATGGTAAATCTATGCACAGTGATGTATTTTATATTAATCATGAGATATATACAAAATAGGCGCGTTGACCTTTAACATCAAGGCACTCTGGCATTATTCTAAAACATAAGGATTTTGGCTTATAATACTAGCTCACCAATCTATAATGCATATCATATACATAAAGGTTCATTAACCTTAATATTGCGTGCACTTTAGTTACTGCACATAGTATCCACTGTCCTCAAGGTTGCAGGCACTTTAGTTACTACGCTCGATATCCAGAAATGTGCACACTACATCACTTTACTGTGCAGTATATGCACGCACCATGCCATGAAAGGTGTATTACAAAAATGATGTCTAAACATCTCACTAGCTTAAATATAATTGGATTACACTTGCGTTTGGGTTCGACCGAGGGATATTACAATCCCCTCCCCTTATTTATGCATTGTCCTTAATGCATCATGTACCCATATATAACAAAATTTTCAATTTTTTTCAAAAAGATGCGGATATTCTTCCCGGATTTCATCCTCATGCTCCCAAGTAGCATCTTCAGGTTTGTATCAGGTCCATTGGACCTTTACAAGCCCTATGGATATATTTTAGATTTGTTTGATTTTCTAGTCCAAAATGTGCACCGAATGCACCTGGAAAACGCCTTATTGCTCCACCTGAATAACATTCCAATCAACAACATGATCAACATTAGGTATGGATTTCTTTAGCAATGATACATGGAATACATTATGAACAGACATAGATGCAGGCAATGCAATCATATAAGCAACTGGACCAATCCTCTCTAGGATTTCAAATGGTCCATAAAATCTAGTTGCCAACTTGGCGCAACTTCCCAGCTCCGGGGAACTCCTGTTAGCTTTCACCTTAAGGAAAACATGATCACCCACTTTGAATTATCTATGGATTCTATTTTTATGAGCATAAATTTTCTGTCTGTCTTGGGCAACTTTCAAATTCTACTTAATTTTTAACATTTGGTCCTCCATCTCCTTGAGCAACTCTAGCTTGACTACTGTTCTATTAGCTAGGTTATCCCAACTCACTGGAGTATTTCACCTTCTGTCATAAAGTGCTTCAAATGGGGTCATATTCAATGATGTATGATACCCATTGTTTTTAGTGAATTCTACTAAATGTAGGTAGTCTTCCCATTTGGATGGTTTATCCATCACATACATTCTCAACATATCTTCTATCACTCTATTCACCCTATCTGTCTGTCTATCAGACTTAGGATGGTAAGCTATACTAAAGTTTAGATTCATCCCAAATCCTTTGAACAATCCTTTCCATAAACTCGAGGTGAATTTCGGGTCTCTATCAGACACAATCGTTTTAGGAATTTAGTGCAATCATGCCACTTCCTTCATGAAAATATCAATGACATCTGTTGCCTTGTGAGTAGTTTTTAGTGGAATAAAATGCGCAAATTTTGTAAGCCTTCCCACCACCACCATAATCGAATCATGTAGCTTGCATGTTCTGGGCAATCCCATAATAAAATCCATTATTACCACTTCCCACTTCCATTCAGGAATGGGCAAAGGTTACAACAACCCTACTAGGTGCCTATGTTCTGCTTTAACTTTCTGGCATTCCATACATCTTGCGATGTATTTTTCTATCTCTCTCTTCATAACTCACAAAAATTATTGGCTCTTGAATGCTGCTATGTTTTTATGATATCCAGGGTGCCCTGCATAAGGAACATTATGCATCTCATGAAAAGTTATACATTTCAAGTACTAGACATTTGGTACGAAAATTTTGTTCTTGTGTAGCAGTATTCCATCTACTCCCAACTTATAAATATCCATCTTCTGTGGTGTCTTACCTTGTTGTAATTTTTCTATCAATTCTTTGTATTGCAGGTCTGTATTTGTAGCCTCCAGAATTTTTCTTTTAACATCAGTCTGATACATACTGATGGTTGTAGCACGTAGTTCATGCACCCTCTTGCTC
This sequence comes from Picea abies, assembly GCA_900067695.1. Lineage (NCBI taxonomy): Eukaryota > Viridiplantae > Streptophyta > Pinopsida > Pinales > Pinaceae > Picea > Picea abies. Next base: position 17,959 of record CBVK0100286044.1, on the reverse strand, counting down.
AGTGCATCAACCACTTTATTTTCTTTCCCCTTGATATGCTTTATATCAAAGTTATATTCTCTTAGAAATTATAACCATCTACTTTGCCTAGCATTTAGATTTGGCTGATCAAATAAATATTTCAAACCATTGTGGTATGTTCTTAGCTCAAACCTTTTCCCCATGAGGTAGTGTATTCATTTCCTCAGGGCATGTACTATGGATGCCAACTCCAAATCATGAGTGGCATAGTTTATTTCATTCTCCTTCAACTTCATTGATTCATAACATATCACAAATCTATTTTTACTGAGGAATCCACCAAGTCCTTCATTACATGCATCTGTGCATACAATGAAATCTTCATTTGGGTCTGCAATCCTTAGTATTGGAGCACTTGTCAATAATTGTTTCAAATGTTGGAAACTCCTTTCATAGTCTGACGTCCACTGAAACTTCATACCCTTTCTTTGCAAGGAAGTGATTGGGTGCACTATCTTTGAGAATCATCCAATGAATATCCTATAGTAAACTACAAGGCCCATGAATGATCTAACCTCTTTCACATTCTTTGGTACTGACCATTCTCTAATGGCTTCTATCTTTTCAGGGTCCACTCTTATCCCATATTTTGAGATGATATGCCCCAAATAATGAATTTGTTTCTGATAAATGAGCACTTGCTCAATTTGGCATACAACTAATGCTCCCTTAATAATTGCAACACCATCTTCAAATGATGTTCATTCTCTTCCTCTAACTTAGAGTATATAAGAATTTCATCCAGAAAGACAATGACAAACTTGTCTAAATATTCTTGGAAAACACCATTCATTAAGGACATGAAAATAACTGGTGCATTTGACAAACCAAATGGCACCACTGTGAACTCATAATGACCATACCTTGTCCTGAAGGTGGTCTTGTTGATATCTTCTTCTTTAATTCTTACCTGATGGTATCCTGATCTAAGATCTATCTTTGAAAAGATCCTTGCATCCTTCAATTGATCAAAAAGATCATCGATCCTTGGTAGAGGATACTTGTTCCTGACAATCACTTTATTCAACTGTCTGAAATCAATGCACAATCTTAATGTTCCATCTTTCCTTTTCATAAACAAGACCGGGGCACACCAAGGTGACACACTTGGATGTATATACCGCTTCTTCATAAGTTTTTCAAGATGCATTTGCAACTCTTTCAATACTGGCATACTCATTCTTTAAGGAGTCTTTGACATGGGAGCTGCTCCTGATGTCAAATTTATAGAAAAATCAATGTCTCTCTTTGGGGGTAGTCTTGGTACCTCCTTGAATACATATTCAAACTCTTTCAGGATTTCATAATCCTCCAAATTTGGCACCTTGTCTTTAGGTGTCTCCTCCATATGAACTGCAAATATTTGACATCCTCTTCTATAACATTTCTTCAGTTAAAATGCCGAAATTTCTCTAATTGTTAATGCCCTAGGAATTCCCTGAACTTTCCTTTGGTTCCCTTCTTCATCCAAGCAAGTGAATTCTTTGTTATGACAATCCAATAGAGCATGATCTGGGTCCAACCAATCCATCCAAATTAGATAGTTATAGGAACCTAAAGGTAAGATGTTCAAATCTTCTTTGGTGCTCAGTCCATTAATGTCCATAAGGCATGACTTAACCATCTCATTAACCTTTCTTTTGGCTCCTGTAGCCAACTATACCAACCACGATTTTCCATGCTTTCTTCTTGGAAATTGCAAACTTTTTACCATCTTATGATCTATATAACTATGACTAGCTCCTGAATCAATTAAAATAGCAATGGTTTGGTCATTAATCATACCTTCCACTTCAATCATGTGTGACTGATATTTTGTTTTCTTGTTATCCATGGTTTCATATATCCTTGGCACATTTCTTCCCATGTCCTCCACTATTTCATCTTGTTGTACATTATAAACAATCCTTTCTTTTTCACCTCTGTGAGGACAATCTTTGAATCTATGATCTCCTTTACAACCCCAACATTGAATAGGTGGTTTCCTTGGCCTTTGGCCTTATGCCTCTATCATTTTGGGCTCTTTAGGACTTTTTTGTCCCTGTGGACTATTTCTAAAGAATGGTGGTTTAAATCCTTTCTTTCTCTAATCCACCTTGAACTTATTTTTGTCTTCCCAAACTTTTTGGAAAGTTGGCCTTGCTTTCTACTGATCATATAGACATTTAGCTCACCTTATGGTCTCTTCCAATGTCTTGGGATCATCACACTGTACTTTGTCACTGATGAACGTTGGCAATTCACTCAAATACCTTTAAATTTTAACTGTCTCATCCTTGATGAAGGAGACGTACTTCAACAGTTATAGGAATCTTCTTTCATATTGATCTATGGTCATGCTTCTGAGATTGAGTTCAAAGAAATCTTTCATTTTCTTGTCATAATATCTTTTAGTCAAGTATTTTTTCTCAAAATACCTCTTAAATTCCCTCCAATTAACGCTCTTCTCTTTAATGTGCTATACCTTCACATGTTGATCCAACCACATGGATGCCTTTCCTTTGAGTTGATAGATGGAAATTCTATCCTCTATATGAAAAGAATAATTGTGTAATTGAAAATACTTTCTCATGCCCAACAACCATGTTTCTGCATCTTCATCCTTATTTTTCTCATCATCAAATGTAGGAGGTTTGATTTTATTCATTTCTCCTCGTAGTTCATACACCCCAAACCTATTACACTATCTGAGAGGGGATGGAATTGTGTTTCTATCTGCTCTTTTATTGGAATGCTTCAGGGAGTGATGGTGGTGTCTGCTAACATTTCCTGATTTCTTTTTCTCATCCGAAGGTTTGTGACTTCCAGATTGTCTTGAGTCACTTTCTTTTTCCAATTTATTTTCTATTATGTTCAGACTTTGCAATAATTTCATGTTGAAGTCATCCTGCTATTCTTTGGCTCTCATAAGCCTTTCATTATCATCTTTATGGCTTTGGACATCCTTCTGCAAATTTTTAATGGTCTCTACCATATTTAGGTTTTCATCCCTTTCCTCTCCATGTCCATTGGATTTTGTTCCTTCAATGTCCAAATGGACATTTGTCCCTCTACTCTCATCTTATTGACTGTAATTTCTCTATGTATCTTCCATTCCTATGGATTCGGTACTGATCTGATCTGATCTAGTTATTGTTAATTCTGCAAAATGTGCATCCATTAAAACTTATTAGGTTAACTAAATCAACAATCCATGAGAAATATGAACTATTTTGGATCAATAAATATATCAGAATTATCTTCTCTGATTTCTTGGTGTTGCTACCATGAAGATTCTTAGACAAGACCCAAGTTTTGAAAACTTAGAAAGATCTACATCATCACACAAAGATACATTGGGTGAAAGGAAGTTTGCCGAAACCACTTTTGCATAAGTTTTGATGTCACATGCTAGAATATGTCAAATCCACCATTCGTGGGATGGGTGATGGCTAGTCAAATCACTCTGTCTCATTTGCTCGGTACATCACAACCGTTTGAAGTTAGGTGAACATCACCATGTAATGAACTCAAAAAGTTTAATCATTTGAAATGGATTAGCCAAGCATGGCACCCATCGTACTTTTGCACAAGTCTGCCAGTGATTCATGATTGAGGCTCTATAATAACCAACTCTCAGGTATGGAAGCATCATCTTATCCATCTATGAGTAGTCTCCAAACTAGTTCGAGCTTCTCATCTCTACAAAAGTATTTCAATGCCCACACAACTGAGGTATATGGACCTAGTTAAATCCAATGAGACTGGTTATTCAGGAAACATGCTAAATTTTCCTACAAGTATGAAGGAAAAGGTAGTCGCGCAAATACCGACGACTAATTTCACACAATACCTATTACTGATTCTAGATTGGAAATCAGGCTAAATCCAATCATGAGAGATCTGGTTATCAATAGACTAGCTGCTAAGAAGAAATGAAGCAAGCAACAGAAGAAAGAACCCATCACTGAAGCAGGTGAAAGTGTTGGAGAGAATCAACTGGTCTGGTTAGATTCTATTAAGGAGGAGCTAGCTAAGCTGAAATGAGCTTTCAAATACAATTGAGTATATTTCAACAATTTTTGGACAGATGGTAGCAGAGGTAAGGAGTATCCGGAGATGATAGACATGTTCTTGTATGGTCTCTTTAATAGGGAAAGTACTATTTTGAATCATCCCCTTTTGTAATTTCGGATTTTAAATGAATATATAAGAGCAGTAGTGGATTTTGTAATGCTTAGGACAAGATTCGAACTGATGGTGATATGAATCTTGTTTCCTTTAATATTATGTGTCTTCTTGTAACTTATATTTCACTTTCAACTGTCTGAATAAAACTCAGAATTCATCTCACTCGCTTGACTCATTTTAAATAATACTTCAATGCAGTTGCGTATTTTTCTTTCTTTGAATACTATGTAAATTTTCTATTAAAGTCGGGTTCGTAGTCTTAATTAGCCTTTTAGATGATTTTGCGTGCATAAAACTTGTGTACCTTTATTTATCGTGAAAAGCGACTTTATAAGGTAATTTCATGCTTTCATGCACTTGTATATTCTATACATTTCCTCTTCGACGTGCCAATAATTAGCTCGTAGTACTTCTGCGTTGTGCACCAATATCCACTGCGCATTGTTTCTGTATCACACTTAGATATTCCACATGCATTTCTCTCTATGCATTGCATCATGCTAAAGTTCAATATGCCTTACGATGTTGAATACTCTGTATGGCCCATTGAATACTCTGTCGCTACTGTGCACAATCACCTTCTCACACCCTTGCCTGCACTATAGCGATACAACTCATACTCATACTGTGTTCACACCAATCAAACCTCACTATTCCTTACCATACCACACACACCACATGCACCCTTACTATGTGTATGCAGTCCATGCAATGATAAATTTAGTACGCGCATCCCTACATAATATTCTTCCGCACGGTGGTTCAATTTTCCATGAACACAAATATACTGTGTACCATGTTGTAATTGATACCATATTGTAATCTTGTTCCCATTCGACTTGTTTGGCCCATTCAGGCTCAGTGTCGAAAACTAATGCTCTGATACCATACTATAACGTACCTCCCCGACCACCAACAGGTCAGGGAATGTTAGTACTCAGATGCTTAACTTAGTTCTGACAACATATGGTAACAACCTAGTATCCAACTTAGGTATGTCATATATTTTTTCTTTTTAAATACATATATACACACACAGGCATACATACATACTAAACTACATGTAATTAAACATATACATAAAATGCTCTAGTGGAAGATTCACATATAAAACATAACAAACAGTTGCATTCTGTAAATATACGATTTTCAAGCTGTATTAACAGTAATCACAGACATGCTGTGTACACAAGGGTATACTCTTAAACATACAGACATAAATGCTCAAACATGCCATAAAACCCATAAATTAACACATAAATGACAATGCAGCATATAAATTCATCACGGAACTGATACTTATCTTGGTAAGAATTTCACCAACTATGTGCAAACCATCCACGAACCTCCCAACCTTAGACTACATTGTTCATCACTCTCAATAGTGACTCACCCCTGAGCTGTGACTAAACTCCACCGAGGTAAGGGGTTCCTAACTAGGATAAGGGTTCATAGTCAACAAGAAAGACTCAAACTCAGTTGCTCACTCAACTGACAGCCTACAACCTCTCATTCCCCACATGCCTATCCCACCCAAGGAAGTGTTCCCCTTCTCTGATCAACAGTCCTTCGACTGCTCCACTTCCCTTCTAGGGCTTCAACAACAAGCTAGACCAGAATTCTTAGAGCACTGTAATTGTAGTTTAGCACCTTCATGAAATCGATCCCCAACAATTCTCTCACTCAGAGAATTGATTAGGGGCCTAACAACCCACCTCTTCAATCCCGCTCCCAAGATGATAGGTACACCAAAAGGAAAATGGCCATGAAAATAGGTTCATGTACAGTGGTAGGAAGGTACAAGGATAGCTCCTTGACTGATGGAATGTATTTCACCCCCCAATAATGGTTCTCTAGTCCAAGGAAAAATGGTAATATCCCCCACAAAGGCACTAAGTCTCAGAAATAATTATGCATGTCTCCAACTTGACATTTTTCATGTTGGAAGATGCTTTGATACACTTGTCCCCTTCTTTATGACTTAGGATAAAATAATTATCCATACTTTATGTTCTAAGAAATATTAATTTAATATTACTTTTTGACTTAAGCTCTCTCACTTAGCCCTTTCCTTAGATTTTGGCCCTCACTTTCCCTAACTAGGGGAATCTAGTCCCCCTTTTATTTTATCATGATCGGTCTACGTGCAATGATGTATTTTATATTAATCATGAGACATATACAAAATAGGCACACTGGCCTTTAACATCTAGGTGCTCTAGCCTAATTCTAAAACATAAGCATTACGGCTTATAATACTGGCTCACCAGCCTATAATGCATATCATATACATAAAGGTTCATTGACCTTAATATTTCACACACTTTAGTTACTACACGTGGTATTCGTTGTCCTCAAGGTTGCGCGCACTTTAGTTACTGTGCGTGGTATCTAGAAATGTGCATAGTACATAACTTTACTGTGTAGTATATGCGTGCACCATGCCATGAAAGGTGTATTACAAAAATGATGTCTAAACAACTCAATAGCTTAAATATACTTGGATTACATTTGCATTTGGGTTCGGTCGAGGGATATTACACTTCTATAGATTCCATTCCCTGAATATTCCAAATTCTTCCTTTCATCATAGGATCATGGATGTAGATGGACAACCAAGGATAATTTAAGGATTCTTTTTGAAGAAGGCTTCTTCTAGAGTCAAACTGAACATGTGTTTCTTATCATGTCTATTATTTTCAATGGGAACATGGATAGATACTTGATAATCCTTAATGGATCATATTATTTAGGATTATCTCCCTCATAATCCTTCATTCATGCATTGCTAAAAGCTCTTATTTTGGAATTCTGTAATCAACTCCCTCCATCTAAGAGAGTCCACGCTTCCATATACATCCTTATTTCCTTCTGCAAAGTGTCACAAGTCCTTTTCTAATTTCCTCTTGATTGTTGGATTCTTTCTATTTTGACTTCTTCTAGCTCACTTCAAGTTTGATTTTGGTTTTTTCTTATCTGGTAGTTCTTACTTATATAATAGCTTCCTCAAGAATTGTTACCATGGGTTTTCAACGTACTTCATCTTTTCATGCGTATCTCTTGACTTGACTTAGAAGACGATGTTTGTTTTATCCTCTTTGGCCTTCTTTGAGGATTCCCTTTCTTCGACAACTGATGCTTCATCTGTTTCCTTCCCTTTTTTTAACTCAATATAGTGGTTCCTGTAGTGACCATATTTTGGATAGTTGAAGCATTGTATCTTTGACATATTCTTTTCTTGATTTGGTTTCTTCTTCAAGCCAAACTTATTCTTATTCCTAAAATTCTTGAACTTTCTTGTGAAGACTTGATATTCGTATTGATTTTCGGATTCCTCTTTTGCATGAATCCTTGATTCTTCTTGTGCTAAAAAATTCCACAGTTCTTCAAATGTAGGATACTCCTTTCTTTTGTTCAATATTGCGAAAAATGCATCCCATGTCTTGGGAAGGCCATTGAGTACTATATTTACCAGTTCCTTTTCTAAAATGATTTCTTCAATAGCTTGTAGTTGATTTGTTAATTGATATATTCTTACAAAGTATGATGTTATGCTATCATCATCATTCATTTTCATGTCACAAAGATCATTATTCATACTCATTACTTGTATAATGTTTCTCACTGAGAAGAGATTAGTTACGACATAACACATCTTCTTAGATGAGTCAATATGAGAGATGTAGTGTATCAAGTGGTGTTTACAGAGTCTAGTATGATACTCATGGTATTGATGTCATTTTCCTTAAACTTCTCCATAATTGCAATGTTCTAAGGTTCCTTCTCTTTTCCTTCTTCAAACTATGATTCCACGATATTTCCTTTCATGATATCCAACACTTTATCCTTGGCAAGGATGAGGTCAATCCTTGTTTTACATGCTATGAAGTTAGAATCCCCTTCTAACTTATTTTCCAACTTCATAGAGTAAGCCATGACTTGTTTGACTTAGTCAACCTTTGAATTTCAACAAAATCTCATACTTTACATATTATCTTGATGAGAGTACTAGGAGGTGTGGTAAGTTATGGTGCACTAGGATATCTAGAAATTAGGTTAATATCTTCACTTAAGGTGCCTCACAAGAGGGTTAGGGTTTCTTTGTTGCATCAAAAAATTTTATTGCACCTCCAACTGGAACTGATCAAATCCTCACAATCTCTCTTCCAGCGGTTAGACTATCCGGAGATAGCCTCAACTCATAACTTGTTAGAAAAATAGGTGTGTTTGTTTCACCATAGACAATGTAGCAATATTGTCACCCAACCATATGCCAAAGCCACCCCCAAGCACCTTAACCTTAACAAAGAGAATGATTTCACAAGCAAACCCTAGAACCAATATCCAATCATTATAGAATACCTTTCTCTAGAGCTAAATCACAAGGCATAAATTCCAAACCATAACCAAGAGAAAGTCCAAGCCTAAAATAAAAAATACAAGTTGTAGTATATGCAGCTACAACTACTCTCCAAACTTGTGCACTTACTAAATTTTTGTAGTTGTGAGCTGCGTGATTCCAAACGAGCTATGGCATCCTGTATTTATACTTCTCTTTCTTATCTCTCTGGGACAACTTCTCTTTCTAAAGGCCAGAAAATCAATATTGATTATTTTCTTTAGACAACTTTTCTTCTAGGGTTATGTCCAAGGATTTTAGGGTTTCTCTTGCTTCCAAGAATACTATATTCTTGTCAAGGTTACACGTGGAGGTTAATACCTCCTGCAGCTACCAAAATTTCAACATAGGAGGCACTAGATAGTTGTCTTTCTCAGAGTCTTTTTAAAGTTCCTGAAATCAATGAAAATCCTTATTTACCCATTATTATTCCTTACTGGTACATGATTGTCAATTAGCCATGTCTGAGTAGGAATATAATCTTAGTAGCTAACAACTTGTTTAGTTCATCTTTAACTTGTGGCTGAAGACTAGGGTGCATCTTTCTCATCTTTTGTTGAAAATATTTTTTTTCAGGCTTCATTGGAATGACGCGTTGTATGATCTTGGTGTCATAAGTTTTTAGGAATCCACACATCCAAGAAAATATATATTTTTATCCCTTGAACAACTTGATAAAATATTATCTTTCATGAGGAAAACAATTCATTCCCAGATTGATATTTTGAAGTGTGGCTTGTTCCAATATTTACTACTTCAAACTACAATGATGAGTTGTTGTTTTTGTAGTTTGTTTCCCTCTTAAACTTATCATAGAGATCCTAAAGTTTCTCCATTTTCACTACATTCTTAGGGATGTTTTTATCTAGAACAGTTTGATTCCTTTATTGAGATTTATTTTTTTTTGTAACTAGGGGAATCGGTAACAACGGCAGTATCGTACTCGCGTGACACGAGGTCGAACCCTGCCGGCTGCCTTATAACCCCTAGGGAGAAACGCACAGCTCGCAAGCACACCCTCCGGGTAAATCGGGGTGAGAACAGGATTTACACTCTTTCCCTACACGACGCTCTTCCGGTCTTAGCTTTAGGATTATCTCCCTCATAATCCTTCATTCATGCATTACTGAAATCTCTTATTTTGGAATTTTGTAATCAACTCCCTCCATCTAAGAGAGTCCATGCTTCCATATACATCCTTATTGCCTTCTGCAAAGTGTCACAAGTCCTTTTCTAATTTCCTTCTGATTGTTGGATTCTTTCTATTTTGACTTCTTCTGGCTCACTTCAAGTTTGATTTTGGTTTTTTCTTATCTGGTAGTTCTTACTTATATAATAGCTTCCACAAGAATTGTTACCAAGGGTTTTCAACGTACTTCATCTTTTCATGTGTATCTCTTGACTTGACTTAGAAGACAATGTTTGTTTTATCCTCTTTGGCCTTCTTTGAGGATTCCCTTTCTTCGACAATTGATGCTTCGTCTGTTTCCTTCCCTTTTTTTAACTCAGGACAGTGGTTCCTGTAGTGACCATATTTTGGATAGTTGAAGCATTGTATCTTTGACATATGATTTTCTTGATTTGGTTTCTTCCTCAAGCCAAACTTATTCTTATTCCTAAAATTCTTGAACTTTCTTGTGAAGACTTGATATTCGTATTGATTTTGGGATTTCTCTTTTGCATGAATCCTTGATTCTTCTTGTGCTAAAAGATTCCACGGTTCTTCAAATGTGGGATACTCCTTTCTTTTGTTCAAGCTTGCGAAAAATGCATCACATGTCTTGGGAAGGCCATTGAGTACTATATTTACCAGTTCCTTTTCTAAAATGATTTCTTCAATAGCTTGTAGTTGATCTGTTAACTGATATATTCTTACAAAGTATGATGTTATGCTATCATCATCATTCATTTTCATGTCACGAAGCTCATTATTCATACTCATTACTTATATAATGTTTCTGACTGAGAAGAGATTAGTTAGGGCATAACACATCTTCTTAGATGAGTCAATATGAGAGATGTAGTGTATCAAGTGGTATTTACAGAGTCCAGTATGATACTCATGGTATTGATGCCATTTTCCTTGAACTTCTCCATAATTTCAATGTTCTAAGGTTCCTTCTCTTTTCCTTCTTCAAACTATGGTTCCATGATATTTCCTTTCATGATATCCAACACTTTATTCTTGGCAAGGATGAGGTCAATCCTTGTTTTACATGCTATGAAGTTAGAATCCTCTTCTAACTTATTTTCCTACTTCATAGAGTAAGACATGACTTGTTTGACTTAGTCAACCTTTGACTTTCAACAAAATCTCATACTTTACGTATTAGCTTGATGAGAGTACTAGGAGGTGTGGTAAGTTATGACGCACTAGGATACCTAGAAATTAGGTTAATATCTTCACTTAAGGTGCCTCACAAGAGGGTTAGGGTTTCTTTGTTGCATCAAAAAATTTGATTGCACCTCCAACTAGAACTGATCAAATCCTCACAATCGATCTTCCAGCGGTTAGACTATCCAAAGATAGCCTCATCTCATAACCTGTTAGAAAAATAGGTATGTTTGTTTCACCATAGACAATGTAGCAATATTTTCACCCAACCATATGCCAAAGCCACCCCCAAGCACCTTAACCTTGACAAAGAGATATGAAGTTAGAATCCCCTTCTAACTTATTTTTCGACTTCATAGAGTAAGACATGACTTGTTTGACTTAGTCAACCTTTGACTTTCAACAAAATCTCATACTTTACGTATTAGCTTGATGAGAGTACTAGGAGGTGTGGTAAGTTATTGTGCACTAGGATATCTAGAAATTAGGTTAATATCTTCACTTAAGGTGCCTCACAAGAGGGATAGGGTTTCTTTGTTACATCAAAAAATTTGATTGCACCTCCAACTAGAACTGATCAAATCCTCACAATCTATCTTCCAGTGGTTAGACTATCTGAAGATAGCCTCAACTCATAACCTGTTAGAAAAATAGGTGTGTTTTTTTCACCATAAACAATGTAGCAATATTGTCACCCAACCATATGCCAAAGCCACCCCCAAGCACCTTAACCTTGACAAAGAGAATGATTTCAAAAGCAAACCCTAGAACCAATATCCAATCATTATAGCATACCTTTCTCTAGAGATAAATCACAAGGCATAAATTCCAAACCATAACCAAGAGAAAGTCCAGGCCTAAAATAAAAAATAGAATTTGTAGTATATGCAACTACAACTACTCTCCAAACTTGTGTGATTGCTAAATTTTTGTAGTTGTGAGCTGCGTGTTTCCAAACGAGCTCTGGCATCCTGTATTTATACTACTCTTTCTTATCTCTCTGGGACAAATTCTCTTTCTAAAGGCCAGAAAATCAATATTGATTACTTTCTTTAGACAACTTTTCTTCTAGGGTTATGTCCAAGGATTTTATGGTTTCTCTTGCTTCCAAGAATATTATATTCTTGTTAAGGTTACACGTGGAGGTTAATACCTCTTGCAGTTTCCAAAATTTCAACATACGAGGCACTAGATAGTTGTCTTTCTCAGAGTCTTTTTAGATTTCCTGAAATCAATGAAAATCCTTATTTCCCCATTATTATTCCTTACCGGTACATGATTATCAATCCGCCATGTCTGAGTAGGAATGTAATCGTAGTAGCTAACAACTTGTTCAGTTCATCTTTAACTTGTGGCTGAAGACTAGGGTGCATCTTTTTCATCTTTTGTTGAAAATATTTTTTTTTAGGCTTCATTGGAATGACGTGTTGTATGATCTTGGTGTCATAAGTTTTTAGGAATCCACATGTCCAAGAAAATATATCTTTTTATTCCTTGAATAACTTGATAAAATATTATCTTTCATGAGGAAAACAATTCTTTCCCAGATTGATATTTTGAAGTGTGGCTTGTTCCAATATTTACTGATGTTTTAAAGGTTTGATGTCTAACTCCCATGGTGATAAAAACAAAGAAAGCTTGGATGAATCCACATAATGCACTTATCCTAAGTTTTGGAGAAAATATGACTTTGCACTCACAAAGTAAAGACAGTGCATATATGAATGACTGAGATGTTGGCTCTGAGATCTATGGTTCACAAGATTTTTCAGACCCCCCCAACCATTCTACCTTTAACGACAGGGGGGTGGGGGGGGGTTTGGAATCAGGTATAAAGAAGGCACATATCTAAACAACTAAGAGGTTGACACATAGATCTACAGTTGAGATTGAATTCCAGACCCCCTCGACTGTTCTTCTTTTAATGGTGGGGGGAGGGGGGGGTTTCCAGAATATTGATTAAACATCGTGCTCGGATATACGGTCCAGCGGTGGGCACACCAATGGACGGATGATAGTGTTTTTTGAACCCGCTCAACCAATTTGTTGTTAATGATGGGGGGGGTGGTCCAGAATGGAGTGGTTTCTCTAGTGGGCCCCTTTTATCTACGTGGCAGATATCCATTGGTCCAGACTTCTGCCACTTACCATTTTTTGACATACCCCCGTCACCCCATGACATCATTCTCCACTTATTTCCCCTAGAGGTCATGTCTCGTTACTTTGTCCATACATTCCCCCTGTTCACCCGTTACAAGTCCCTTCACCATAGTTACTCGCCAATCAACACCTACCACGTCATCTAGTCGTATTCGACATTCATTGTTACCTGCCATCTAACACTCCAAAAGACCTGTTGGAAATTTATTACTAGCCAACTTATCCATTAGCTTGCTGACCTATCCCCCACGCTCAATGGGTGTTCGTTTGCTCAAAACCATTGTTTCCCTTCATTCTTCCATTGCTTACTGTATCGTCTCACTAGAGACTATCTTTCCCATCGCACCAGAGCACAGTTTCCCCCTTTTCTCTCTGTTTCAGTCAACCATTCAAAGCCACCATCATCCCCACTAATGATTGCTTGACTTGCAAGTATTTTCACAGTGATGGTGCCAAAATCAAAGAGGACAGAAGCTAAGGAAAATCCTTTCCTCCCACCTCCTGTTGATCTCGACAGGATCCCTCTGGTCGACAAAGATCATTTAATTGTAGACACCAGGTGTGAATTTGACTTTGTAGATTTGCAGTCATTGCTTAAAGAGGTTTTCTTAGATCAGAGAGATGAAATTGGGCTCTGGGAGTTAGACCTTTCTTTGTATCTTTTCCCCCAGGTCCACCATTTCCCTGAGTTTTCCCTCAAGTGCCAGGCTCATTATCTCCCTGACCAGAGAGCCATAGTGTCTTCCTTAGGAGAAAATATGTTCTTCATCACACCTGAGGCCATAGACCAGATGATGTAGATCCCAAGAACCGAATCCTTTTCCCCTCTCAATCTCCATAGTGTCTTCCTTAGGAGAAAATATGTTCTTCATCACACCTGAGGCCATAGACCAGATGATGTAGATCCCAAGAACCGAATCCTTTTCCCCTCTCAATCTCAAAGTCATAGCAAAGTTATACCAAAAAATATCATTTCTCCAGAGAGCCCATATTTTTGAGCTTTTCCTTCCCTAGGCTGCTCATCTCCCCAAGATAAATCCCTTGTACCCTTCATCCATGTTCTCAGTAAAGGGAAATCAAATCATTTCATCGCTCTCTGCTCTACTGAGTTATTTTTCTGACCAATGGGTAGATGAACCCATATTGGGTTTTATGTCCATCTTCTTGACAGAAGAAAAACCCACCATGCAGTTCGATTATGACACTTTCCTGGTGAACAATATTCATGAATACTTTTTTAATTTTTCCACAGAGGGAATGTTCTGGTATTCCTCAATACTGGCCTACATGTTCACTTTCTTTCAGGAAAACAAATTCTCCTTTTCAATGCAGAAGATGGACCAGGACGGGAAGCCATAGGCGGTAACAGCTTAGACTTTGCTACTCCGACAAAATTCTTTAGAATTCAGCTTCAAATAGTTTATCGAGTAGTTCTACCTCCCAGTGATGAGAATGCTCAGTGGAAGACCTGAACCTAGAATAAATGAGGAGATTCAGAGGATTTTTGATGTAGGAACATCTCTCCATATCAGCCAGCCAGCCAGCTAGCCACGTTAGCGTACACGCATTCAAAGGTTGAAGAGAGGTGTAGCCTCATTTGAAAGTTGAATTGAATGTAAACTAAATGCTTAGGCTGGTGAGCCATGGAAGCCGTGCCTTTGAGCGGGCATTAGATAGGATCAACCTTTATTGTAGATCAGCTGAGATCTAGATCCGATTCTGGACTAGACAACCCATTCATTGTAATTGAATAGGGTAGGTGAACCTGGAGGGAAGCGCTCGATGAGCCTAGGGTAGGTGAACCTGGAGGGAAGCGCTCGATGAGCCCCTCAGGTAAAAGAGATCTTGATATCTCATTTTGAGTTGAGGTAGAGATGAGAAGAGCCAGGGAGAGCTCAGGAACACCTTGTAATTACAGACATTTTCCATTAATATAAACAGAGCAGTTTCCTGCATTATTCTATCTTATATGCATGTCTGTGTGTGTTCTTTGTATATGCTATGAATGTATATCATGTGGATGCATTCTGCAGGAGTTCGCTTGATTTCTAGTTGAAGGTCTTTGAGGCTTCACACTAAGAAGGTGTGATAGAACGTTGAGGGTTCTGATAGACGTGCACAAAGGATGCACTTCTAAACTCTAAGGAGTTAGGAAAAGACGTGCTACAACATAGGACTGAAGTCATCAACTCAGGAAGAAGACCTGTGAGGTTGTTGAACACCTCAGGAGGTAAGGCTGTGTTGGTGAGAGACACAATTGAAGACAGAATCACTGAGGATTCTATGAGAGCTCTGCCAACTGGGCATTGAGCGTGTGTACAAAGGTGCACAGAGGAAGGAACTTTGCTGAGAGTTCAAAGGGAGAAGAATCATTGAGGATTCTCGGAAGCTCTGCCAAGTGGGCATTGAGAAAGTGCATAGGTGCATAGAGGAAGAATGAGAGTTCAAAGGGAGAAGAATCATTGAGGATTCTCGGAAGCTCTGCCAAGTGGGCATTGAGAAAGTGCATAGGTGCATAGAGGAAGAAGTCTGTTGCGAGTTCAGAAGACAGAATCACTAAGGATTTTGAGAGCTCTGCCAGGAGGGCATTAAGAAAGTGCAAAGGGTGGATAGGAAGACATAAATACTAGACATTATGTGGAGAAGAGACTCTATCGGGAGGGCGTTGAGAAAGTGTGCAAGCAGGCAAACAAGTGAAGAGAACTCTCTTGAGTTCTGCCATTAGAAGGAAGTGTCCACTGAAGGATCTTCATTGGGTTGTTGAACACCCAGAGAGACTCAGCAAGAGGTTGCTTGAGAAAATAGAGAGCCAGGAAGGCATTTTATTCTCCATCAGTGGGAGAAGAAAGACAAAATCCCCTAAGGGGTTTGAGTGATGTTGAAGCTCAGAAGTGGTAGCATCAACACATGCATGGGAAGACTCTATAGGAGCATAGACATCGAAATCCTTTAAGGATTCAAGAAGAACAAGCTCAGAAGGAATATCATCATGGAGAACGCATAGCGAGGCTCAAGGTTGTGGAGCTCGCAAAAGAGGAAGGCAAAGGTCGAGGTTGTTGGAACCTTGAAAATTCTCCTAAGGAAAGGTGAAAGCACAGGAAGCTCCGGAGGAGCAGTAGCCACCATCAGATCGATAGGAGGATAGATTCTGGACCATTGAAATTCTATGTCCAGGGAGATCTGGAAGAAGCACGCAGAAGAGAAGGATCGACAACCGTCGCATCTCATGAAGGAATCCCATAAGCTGTCAGATCGGGAGGAATTGTGCAGATTTTAAGCCTCTGAAGTAGCATAGAGAAGGAGAATAGATCTGAGCCATTGGATCTAAGGAGAAACGTCAACAATCATCGGATCTGCAGAAGCTACGAGAAAGATAAGAGCCATCGGGAAATCGGAGTTCTCGAGGGCAAGAGAACCATGACTTCACAAGTTGCGAAATACCGACAGGATCTGGACCGTCTGTTAGTAGAGGGAGCACATGGCAAGATCAAGGCACCATCAGTGTTTGACACATCGGGAAATCAAAGTTCCCAAGGACAAGAGAACCGGGACACTGGAAGTCTCGAAATCCTGACATAATCGGGGTCGTCCGTTGGAGGGACATGTGGCAACCATCAATGCACAGGTGAAAAGCCATGACAGGAGTGAGTGTGGAGGATAGGTGTCAAACACTTGGGAAGACTTGGGAATCAGGATATCAGAGACTCTAGGCACACAGGCTTCATGCATTACAGAATCGCGATATGTGATTTCCCAATAAGGCATCGGAGCGTGGGGGTCACATAGGAGTTGACGAGCAGACAGGTGGCACATCGCCTATCGGGACCTCGTGAGTAGTAGAATGGAGAATTGGGTGTCAAGAGTCATGAGTCATGAGGGCACGAAGTGGCAAGAAGATCGGGACCGTCCATTGGAGAGGACGTGTGTCAGAGGATCCCGAGGAGTCAGGGTTCAGATCTGTGAGGACAGTGGATCACGACAGCGCAAGTGTCGATTTCCCGACGAAAAAATTCTCGATAAAAGCAAGGAATCTCGATGAGATCTGAGTAGTTCATTTCGAGGACGCGTGTCAGAGGATCCTGAGGAGTCAGGGTTCAACATATCGGAGTTTCCGGAGGCAAGAAACTCTTGCAGCTCAAAGTCACGATTCGCGATTTCCTAATGGAGGAGCGTGTGGGGCCACCCAGGTGCTCAGTGTAGGACAGGTGGTAGATCAAAGGCTAGGATTCAATTGGAAGATAGAGCTATAGTGGGAGCCAGCTGTCAGAACAGCAGAGGAGGAGGATAGCGCCGAGGTGGAGGACAGCTGTCAACTAAACAGAGAATTGGGATTTTGACGATCAGGTGGAGGACAGCTGTCAACTAAACAGAGAATTGGGATTTTGACGATCGGGAATCCCGTAGTCAGTTGCATCATGACATCACAAACCCTGTAGCCCCAATAGGATAAGGTAGCAATCACGAAGGTCAGTCACATGAGCCAAGAGCTGAGCTAGAAGTGCTAGCGCGTGGAGGAGCGCATCGCAAGTCGGGGAATCGTGAGTCCCAGGGACTTGTGCATCATGACATCGTAAATGCTGAAATTCCGATGGAGGGTTTGACTGCAGTCACATGAAGCCTGGTCACATTGGCCATGGCTTGTCTTGAAGGACCAAGGCACATCGGGGATCAGAGAATCGCAAGTCCGGAGGACTTGTGAATTTTGAAATCGTAAGTATCGAGACTCCGATAGGAGGAGCCGCGACAGGAGGTAAGGCTACGGTCATGGAGTAATGATCATGTGGACCCGGAGCTGAGCCAGGAGGGCTAGCGCATGGAGAAAAGTACTCATCGGAGAATCGGTAATCGGGAGATCGAGGGGACAGAGGTTCGTG